>JAHWFP010054981.1:33939-48199 GCA_023313725.1 Lithobius niger | reverse complement strand
GTACATCTCTCTCATTCTTATCTGAGGTGTCCTCTGATAGTTACCATGCCAACAAATCACCCGTTTGGCAAGCAGGGCAGCTAATCAACAAACGGAGAGCAGCGAATTCCTATATAAAGGTGTTCGTGACTCAACAACATCCATTCTCCTTCCTGGGGCTCTCCAAGAAGTTGAACAGGCACTATAATTAAAGTCATGTTTATATTAAGTCGCGGATTAACCTCTCGTTATCTCTGCGGAATGTTTCAGGAGCGGTTAAGCCATTAACTATTTAACATGATATCACGGTCGGTTTGACGGATTAAGCCCGAACACGGGATTATAATCTACGCCAAACTTGTAGCGTCGTAAGTTCCACGTGAAAGGCAGCCGTTTATCCCCGATGCCTTTCTTTTCTTCTCTTTTTTAACGAGTTTTTCCAGTTGGATTAAGTCCAGGACCTCCGGCGCAGGGTTGCACCCCAACAGGGAGAATTCTCCAACCACAAACCCTTTGAAGCCTACGATGATAAAGCTAGTTGGGAGTGGTTCTTAACGCACGAATGAACAAATTCCAATGAGGCAGATAAAAGCCCCGAGGAGATTAAAGCCAACTTTAAATACTTCCGCCGAACATGCCGCATTAGGTCAACAATAGAAAAATAAGCATGTGGTCGACTTGCGTCGTGCACTTTTTTCGAGTATGAAGTAAGCCCTAACTTTATGTTTTCTGTTTCTTTTTCTAATCTCCAAGTTGTAAGGCTCCCACGGCAGATGCTATTTAGGATCACACAGCAAGGTTGCTATACTACCTTTGGCTAAACTCAAAAGCTACGTTAGGTTGCTAGGCCAACCACAATCCCTGGGCTATTATCCTGGGCTCTTGAGAAATTATTAGGTTCAGTGAAAAATCGATATTAAAAATGGGGTTTGATATTTTTTTTTTCTTTTTCCTAAGAATAGTGAAGTTGTAAATACGAGATGATGACCCATCTGAGAACGTCATGTGTTTGGTTAAAGGGTTAGTCAAGTATTCGTTTTACTATTCCCCCCCCCCGCCCCACCACAAAAACATTATTTAAACAACAAATTCGCAGCAGGAACTGCTTGTGAGCTACCTCAGGTGGCTTTGAGGTCAGTAGGCAGCATCTACTCGCGAGCTATTTTTCAGTTGACTTTGAGGGCACTAGGCAGCATTCAGCTCGTGAGCTATTTCTCAGGTGGCGTTGAGGCATTTAGGCAGCTTTCTACTCGCGAGCTATTTCGCTGGTGGCCTTGAGGGCACTAGGTAGCATTCTGCTCATGGGCTATTTCTCATGTGGCTTTGAGAGCACTAGGCACCAATCAGCTCATTATCTATTTCTCATGTGGCTTTGAGAGCACTAGGCAACAATCTGCTTGTGAAATATTTTTCAGGTGGCTTTGAAGGCACTAGGCAGCATTCTGTTTATTAGCAATTTCTCAGGTGGCTTTGTGGGCAGTAGGCAGCATTCTGTTCGTGAGCTATTTCAGGTAACTTTGAGGGCAGTAGGCAGCATTATGTTCGTGTGCTATTTCTCAGGTGGCTTTTAGGTTAGTAGGCAGCATTCAGCTCGCAAACTATTTCTCAGGTGGTGTGAGGTTAGTAGGCGGCATTCTGCTCGTGAGCTATTTTTAGGTGGCTTTTGAGGGCACTAGGCAGCATTCTGCTCGTGGGCTATTTCTCAGGTGGCTTTGAGGGCACCTAGACAGCAATCTGCTCGTGAGCTATTTCTCAGGTGACTTTGAGGGCTCAGGTGGCTTTGAGGGCACTAGGCAGCATTCTGTTCGTCTGCTATTTCTCAGATGGCTTTGAGGATATTAGGCAGCAATTTGCTCGTAAGCTATTTCTCAGGTGACTTTGAGGGCATTAGGCAACATTCTGTTCGTGCGCTATGTTGCAGGTGGCTTTGAGGACACTACGCAGCATTCTGCTAGTGAGCTATTTCTCAGGTGGTTTGAGGGCACTAGGAATCATTCTGCTTGTAAGCTATTTCGCAGGTGGTTTTGAGGGCACTAAGCACTATTCTGTCGTGCGCTATTTCGCAGGTGGCTTTGAGGGCACTAGGCTGCATTCTGTTCGTGAGCTATTTTTTAGGTGGCTTAGAGGGCACTAGGCAGCATTCTGTTCATTAGCTATTTCTCAGTTGGCTTTGAGGATACTAGGCAGCAATCTGCTCGTTAGCTATTGCTCAGGTGACTTTGAGGGCATTAAGCAGCATTCTGTTCGTGTGCTTTTTTGCAGATGGCTTTGAGGGCACTAAGAGCATTCTGATCGTGAGCTATTTCTCAGGTGACTTTGAGGGCACTAGGCATCATACTGCTTGTGAGCTATTTAGCAGGTGACTTTGAGGGCACTAGGCAGTATTCTGCTCGTGAGCTATTTCACAGGTGAATTTGAGGGCACTTGGCATCATTCTGCTTGTGGGGCTATTTCGCAGGTGACTTTGAAGGCACTAGGCAGCATGATACTCGTGAGTTATTTCTCAGGTGGGTTTGAGGGCACAGGCAGCATTCTGGTACTGAGCTATTTCTCAAGTGGCTTTGAGGTTAGTTGGCAGCGTGCAGCTCGCAAACTATTTCTCAGGTGGCTTTGAGGGCACTAAGCATTCTGCTCATGAGCTATTTTTGAAGTGGCTTTAGGGCACTAGGCAGCATTATGTTCGTGAGCTATTTCCCAGGTTGCTTTGAGTGCACTAGGCAGCACTCTGCTCGTGAGCTATTTTGCAGGTGACTTTGAGGGCATTAGGCAGCATTCTGTTCGTGCGCTATTTCTCAGTTGGCTTTGAGGGCACTAGGCAGCATTCTGTTCGTGAGCTTTTTTCCAGGGGTGGCACCACAGGGTCGGGGAAGCCTTGCCCCCATGTCGGGGAGTAACCGAGATTGTCGTCGGGGGAGCAGCCCGAAACCTGAGTCTGTATGATGACACAAAATTCGTAAAAATTTGGGGGGAAAAAAGCTCAAAATAGAGTTTGCTGTTTCGTTTGCCAGTAGTCCTACTGTTGCTACGTCATCACCTCCATAATTTTAAGAGCTGTCATAGTTAATGCAGAAACGTCAACTAAATATGTACGTACAAAACAAAACTTGTTAATTAAGGATTCTAGTTAAGTTTTCGTCGTCTGAATTCATGATACCAATGAACTGAGCGCAAATCGTGTACAGAAAGTGGCTAAAATGAAAATTGATTTGCTGCCTTAGACCGTCAACCCCATGATTTAACAGGTATCTTAGTTATGAGACACGTTTGAGATGCCAACGCCTTACCAGTTATCTCTAAAAGGAAAAGGCCTGATATTAAATGCCAACGTTCAACGCGAAGTTTGTGAAGGGTCAAACGGAGCCCAATCAGACGGAGCAATACCAGCCCAGTGGTCAGACTCCCGGCCTCCCAATCATGAGGACGTCAACTCAAATTCAGCGCATAACCAATACAGGACTTTAAAAAATTCACTGTGTTCATAAATGGCCGTGTACCTTTGAGAGCCAATTGTGTGTTCTTGCTGTGGTTATAGCCGAAACGTCAGTTAAATTTGTACAGAACAAAACTTGTTAAGCTTTCCTTCCAAGTTTTCGTCAGTTGAAGTCTGATAACAATTAAGTCTGTAAAAACCGAGCAAAGAATCAAAATTGAAAACTAAGCTCTTTTCCTCTTACCCCATTACCACCGTCATTTAAACTAATTGTCAGTTAATTCAGGAACGTCAGCTAAATCTTCCGCCATTTGAAAATAAGCAACAATATTTTTCAAACATAAATTATTCAGCGTTAGTTAACATTAATTTAATAATATTAAAAAATAATTTACAGCGCTCCCCCAGACCCCCCCTAGCTGGTTTCGCCGGGCTCCTGCTAAAATACAACAAATTTTAACAAAATAAATTTTCATTTTCCGTGCCCTCCTGTCGGGGAATGATTGCCCCTCCCCCCCATTTGCAGTTGGCTGGCGCCACTACTATTTTTTTTTCAGGTAGCTTTCAAGACACTAGGCAGCATTCTGTTCGTGAGCTATTTATTTTTTTGTATTTATGTTTTATTAAGTTATTGGATAGGTCGATCTGGGCATCGCTTAGTCGATTTGTAGGTTATCCAAGACGTAGGCTAGCAGTTTATTTTTTATATCTCATTTATCCCAACAATTTGAAGCAGTTCACTTAACGAGGATTTCATTAAAGAGACTAGGAATTTTATATTTGTTTTTTCAGTTGCCGTATTTATTCTTGGCAAAAGGCACTTCCTACCGATATATTGTTTTCCTGAAATAATTATTCTTTTGATTTGAGCTTAAGTTGTGGTCACAATTGAAATTGTTTTTCAGAACCACAACGAAATTTCTAAGTTGTTTAATTTTGAGAATTTTGGTTTTCCTGTATATTTGTTTAGATTTTAAATTTCCATATTCGTTAAAAAGAATTTTTATGATTCGGTTTTGCAGTTTTTGCAGTTTGTTTACGTGACAAGTTAGCGGCAAATCCATACAATTCCATCCACACATTACAACCCAAGAATAATAAATCTTTTTTTTTTTTTTGCCTTTATGTTAAGAAGGTGTCTGATGTGATAGAGACTATAGGTATCAGTTTTCGTACAAATGGCAGATAGATAAAGATCCATTGTGAGTCGATTTGGAATCCAAGCTAGGTTGCTTCACTTACGTATTTAATTTTAAAGCAAGTAGGATCACAGTTCCTTGTCGTGCAGAATTTAGAATGAAGTAAAATGGTTTTTAACAGAAAACTTCGGTGTATGCGGGGATTTGATAGTAAGATAGACTGTTTTTTCTTCGCTGCTGAAGACTTCATTTGCAATGAACCAGGAGTTTATTAAATCAAAGTCATTAATGCGTATGAATTAGTGACAATAAGTTTAAGAATTTCTGCTTAAGAAACAATTTTTCCCGAACACGATGTCTGCTTGTTTTGTTCGGGGTTACCTCACACAAAGCTCGCGTTATACCTTGGAACCCTTTCGTTCCCTTCTGGTGGATGGCGAGGTGTCATTTCACTGCAATGATGACAGAACACTATTACAGTGAACGACTCTATACGTGGCATAACAAGCAGCGGTAACGGCTACCTAGCTGCAACACGTCGTCTCTACACATCCGCCCCTCTCGAAAATGTTGAGACGCAAACCTCTATCACACACTGCAACAGCGGTGTCAATTATATAATCTACAAGTAGCAACCATCACAATTTACGGTTAAAAATGTGAACGTTAAGGCCTATTTTAGATTTTAGGCGTTATTGTATAAGATTTTGGGCCTAATTTTTACCTGCCGTTTTAATTTCGTAAGTGAGAGCTAACGGGGAATTCGATTCCACAGTAGGCCTATTCATTTATGTAACACGGTGTGGAGACTTGACGATGCCGTGACAACGCGATATTAGGCCTAATTTTTTATACCTGACGTTTTAATTTCGTAAATAGTAGCTAACGTAGAATTTGGTTCGAGAGTAGGTCTATTCACCCATGCAGCATGGCGCTGACGCTATTTTAAATGAAGCTAGTGTGTGTATCGTTAGCGAAATCCTTTCGTTTTTTATGGTTGCCTGTTATCCTGTAGCGGCTAAATGAGGCGTTCAAATGTTATTAAACCATGCGCAATGGCGGTTTGCCGTGACGTCACCACTACTTAGCCAATGACGAACGAGAACAACGGTTGTTTGGCCGTCTGATTGGACTAGCCCAAACACGTGATATGCACGTCACAGCAAACAGCCATGGCGCGTGGTAGAGTTCATTTAGTGACGTCGAGTAAGCCTATTAGCTATAAGGAAGCAACGCTGTTTTAAATTGTCGTGTTTTTAAACTAATTTTTGGTTGCTGAATATAACGGTGAAATCCGTTTGTCTCTGTCTGGTACCGTTCTGGAGTTGAAAAAGGTGACGGGCGGACAAAGGCATTGCTATATGGTCTTCTCAGCTGTTCGGCTGTACAGAAAACTAAAATGTGAAAAGGGTAAAAATTCGACCAAGCTCGTACAAAATAGCAAGTGGCATCGTCGTTAGGGATAGTCCGATATTGATATGGGTGTCGGTATAATCTGTATTTATCGGTAATTTTTGCCATATCGGTATCGGATCACGAAAAGGCTTTCGATACAGATATTTGTTATGCCAAGAAACGCAACAGTCTTCCCTGCAAAACTGAAACCAAGCGCGGCAAAAGCAATAACCAAGTCAGAAAAGCAAAGCCATTTGCTCAGTTTGTAATGAAAATGTAGCACGTGACAGTTCCAATGCTCTAAGTTTTATGACAACCAACTAATATCTAACTGAGAAGATGAATGTACTGAAGCCATAATAAGTAGGAATAAAAGTAAAATACTGTTATTGCTGCACAGAACTTTTTGGATAATCTCAACAGTTGGAACCCATGTAAAACCAGAAACCGAAGTTGCATTTTTTTGTATGAAATTTAAACTTTTATCGTGATTTTTTATTATTATTATCGGTCTCGACATCGGTATCGGATCGGTCGGTTACCCTACATCGGTATCGTATCGTATCGATAGTCATATCGGCCGATCCCTAATCGTCGTGAGAACGATGTTTACATGGATCAGACCAAATTACAGTGGCCGCATCAACCATCTATTTTGGGTTCATTGTCTACTTGCGCACACGAAATAGCGCTCACTATTAGAGTCAAGTGTGGGCGGAACGATTCCGATAATGCAATAGGTTTGCGGTGTGCGGTACCAGCAGTAAACAGAAACCAGGAAGAACAGACAAATATCATTTTTATAGCACTTGATATGCACGCCAAGCGACTGTAATCACAAACTGCATCACTCGTATATATAACTGTGTATATCATTGCGCACACAAACAAGTATGAATCAACAAGCTATCACGATGTATTCACGTGAGCGATTTTGTTAGCAGATGGAAACCACCTTTAAAGTTTCACTTTGCAGTTTGAAATTTTTGATGATTTTTTTTTTCAAATAAATATGGATACAAACTTCCCTTTTGGACTTAAATGTCAGACTGCTTAATCGGGGAATTGAACCCACGACCTTTGAAACCGAGGTCCTACTGCTTTGATAATTTTCTGCTAATTTATTGTGTATCCGCAAATTTTGAAAAATGAATTCTATAATTTTAAATTTGTCTATCGCATTGTATAGGAAAGCGAAGAAACGTAGGAGGGCGGGCGGGTTTTAAATGGGAACTAACCATAACGCTCGAGTAGTTTTCTGGTTGCTACCCGTATACAACTGCCCGAATACAGCAGGCATGCTACGAAACGCACCTCATTAATATTTAACAAGTTCTATACTAAGTGTATAAACATTTCTGTAGGAACGAGAACTAACGAATTTTTATACATTAAACGCTATAGCGTTTGATAAGTCACGTGTTATCTCAATCTTTTAAAACAGTAGCCATTTGACCCTGGCCTGGACTCAAACCAGCATCAGTACGGCCTTATATCAAGCAACAACTTCAGTATGAATTTATTATGAGGATTAATGTTAAGCAACAATCCCTTGTCCTGAATTTCTTAACGCATAGTAATGAGCAACAATACCTTTGCCATGAATATATTAAGACGTAATATTCAGCACAAATTTCGACACACACTAGTGTGTCGCTGCCAAGTAATTGTAGATCATCCGATTGTAGACATCCGATTGTTAAAAATAATTGTTGATGAAAAAAAAGGCGGCCTCACTAGCAGACTGTTTCTTTTAACTGAAACAAGCTTATACCTGATTTCAGCATACTGGTGTAAACTCCCAATGCGGTAGAAATCTTTGCAGTTCGTTTAAATCAGGTGTCTTGGTCCAGTAACGAGGAAAACCTCAACACGAACATGTGGGAACGTCTTCTTTATGGAGAAAAAGTGTCCTCAGTAACGTTGATTTGTGTTACTAGTAATCTAGACACACGCTAGTGTGTCGCCGCCAAGTAGCAGTAGATCATCCCATTGTAGACATCCGATTGTAAAAAATTGATTGTTAATGATAAAAAGGCGGCTCACTAGCAGACATGTGTCTGTTAACTGTAAGCAACTGAAAGCATATTATGGCATGTTGAGGATAAATCCCAATGCGACAGAAATGTTTCAAACTATGGAAAATGTAAGGGGAAGGGTCAGAGACTAAGAAAAACTAAAATTGAGTGTCCACCGCTATTGCTACCGCTAGTAGTAATGTTCCATAGTAGCAATGTTCTAGTTTTCATTTAACTTTCGAACTATTAGTAGGTGCGATTAACTTGGCTAATAGGATAACCTTGGCGGCCTTTCCCTTGTTGAATGATATCACTACTTTGAAAGGCCGACCCTTTTTTGAAACTTGGGGGATTCTCTTATACCAGTTTGGTTTTGGGTGGATATAAGTAACAAATTGACTGTTTACCAAGGTGTCAAGAAAAGCCTCAACTGGAAATCTTTGTTAATTTTTGCAGTTTTAAGTGATAACATGAGATAAGGCATTCAAAGTCGTTTTAATTCTTTCCCGTATATATACACATTACATTCTCGGAAAAAATTACATCATGGGATTAAGTCGACTTTGAATACCTTATCTCGTATTATCACTTAAAACCGAAGATTGGAGAGTGTTAATGCGGCCTGTGGACGTCTCCTTTTGGCCGTGTCAGTATGGCTGAGCGATAGGATTCCGGCATTTGGTCTCAAAGGTCAATTCCCGCTCAGGCAGTCTGACATTTAAGTCCAAAAGGCAACGTAAATAGGTTTGCATCTATATTTATTAATGAATTTTTTAAGGAGCAACTTTGCTAAAATGGAGTATTTATTTCGTAGATGCAGGCTTTCAGAGCTGAATTGAATTGTTTCAAAGTGGCCAGCAACAATCGACTGCATGCATAACTCTTTGTTGCGCGACGCCATAGACGTAAAAAAGGTACACGGATTACAAACAAAAACGTCAAGTGTGCCGTAAAAAAAGCGGTTATATGATTGAAGTTACATTTTAGTTGTTAACAGGTAGACGGATAAAAATTGATTATTTCAATTAAAGATCATCAATTTTTATCCGTGAACCTTTTAACAAGTAAAGTGTAACTTCAATCATATAACGCCTTTTTTTTTTACGGCACACTTGACGTTTTTGTTTGTAATATGTATAAGCAACAAGTCGGCTGTTTTACAGCTAAAAACTCTGGCAGCATGTAAAGAAAAGCTCCGACTGGACACCGTTGTCGATTTTTGTGGTTTTATGTGTTCAAAATGAGATAAGGTATTCAAAGTCGTTTTAATTCCTTCCCATAATGTAATTCTTTCAGAGAAGGTAATGTGTATATATACGGGAAAGAATTTGTGCTTGTCTGCGCGCCACACACGAAGTGAACAAAAAGGAACACACAACACACATTTATTTTATTAATAAATTCATGGCAAGGGTTATAACCAATAGGCCTCGATAAGTGTTAAATAAATTAGGATGCAAACCTATTTACGTTGCCTTTTGGACTTTAAGTGTCAGACTGCCTGGGTGGGGAATCGAACCCACGACCTTTGAAACCAAAGGCCGGAGTCCTACCACTAGTCCAATAGCCCAATGGCAATCTGTTCTGTTTATAACCTGATTTCAGGCTTTAAGTGTGTTCGTTTTTGTTCACTTGGTCTGTGATACGCAGACAAGCATCCCACTATAGTGCAGATTGGAAAGTGTATGATTATATGTATATGTATGCGTGTTAAATGCTTCCTATGGACGTTTCCTTTTGGCCATGTCAGTATGGCTGAGTGTAGGACTCCGGCCTTTGGTTTCAAAGGTCGTGGGTTCGATTCTCCACTCAGTCAGTCTGACATTTACGTCCAAAAGGCAACGTAAATAGGTTTGCATCCGTTTTTATTTAAAAGTAATGTTGCTCATTATTATGCCTTTAAGAAATTCATAGCGTGGGATTATGCTTCCATATTACTACTTTGATAATTTCGTAGTAAAGGTATGGTCGCTCGATGTGATTAAAATGCTTTTTGTCGCAGTGTGGTGTGAAGGAGAAAAAACAAACAATATTAGAAATTTGTTTGTTTTCGTTTTCATAGTCATACTGCGAAAAAAAAAAGTTTCTTTTTTGTGTGCATGAAATACCATTATACATTCAACAGCTATGAAGAGTGTTATAACAGTAAATATTACTGTACTCCTTTCAATTTACAGTAAACATACTATTTTTCAGTAACATGGTATATTCATGGAGTCGGCAGTCGTTACCGTCTTTTTACAGCCTATAACACTGGCAGAATTTGTTCATTCCTATTAGTTCCATCCGAGTGTTCAGAGGGCGCCACGTGTTCCATCTCGCAATTTTTGCTCATTTTTCAGCCCAAATCTAAAGTAAACTAAATTACAACTAAGCTAAACTAATTAATAATTACATACAGGCTAGTTTCTTTTTGTTTAGTTTAATTTTAGGCTAAAAACTGAGTAGAAATTGCCACATAAAACTCGTGGCGCCCTCTATAAACTTAGACGAAACTAATAGGAATGAATCTAAGACGTTTCAGAAGGGGTCTCGGTCACAAATTCTCCTCCCCAACCCTATTCTTGGTAATAATGATAACAGAGAACCTTTTTGTTTTTCAGTAAAGTGTAGTACGTTTATATTTATTTTACAGGCTACTGACTGTATTTTTGCAGCATGACCGGCATACGTCTGGCGGTTCATTAGCTGAAAACTAGGGATGTGCGATACTCGAAAAATTCGAGCCGAGCCGAGTATGAACGTTGTACTCGAACTCGGCTCGCTGCTCGGCGTCCATACTCGAAAGACTCGAATCTGGTGAAAATACGATAACTTCGTCAATTTTTGAACGATTTTCATATTCCGATATACCAAATCGATCGTCTTGTCGAGAGCTTTTCAGTGGTGCAGATTAAAAGTCAATAACTGAAAACATTTTCAAGTTATATCCTTAAAACCGGAAAACCATGATCCACACAGTCAACTAAGTACCATCTTTGTTCCTATTATCTTAATAAATTAAAGGGAAACTTGCAAACAAAATATTTCCATCAAATACTCGAACTCGGCTCGATACTTGATTTTCTGTTGCAAACTCGGCTCGGCTCGGCTCGGCTCGGCTCGGCTCGAATAAAAATTTTTCTACCCGCACATACCTACTAAAACCTTTCATTTTATACGTCATAGGTAGTCAATCAAAGCTTTTCAAAAACACGCGCTTCGTTACCAGAGACTTCGTCTTGAAAATGGCAATGCCATGCAGCGACACGTCATAATTGGCTGCCGTGTTTTCGCAGGTTTTGCAGTCTTTTTATGGATCAACCCTGATATGTTCTCACATCAAAGGTTAGATTTTTCAATAACACGTGCCTCTTTGTACGTCAGTCCTCGCTCGAAATGACGTTGCCATGCAAGGACAGACACATCAGGAGCCTTTGGCTGACTTGTTTTGACGTCATGACGTCATACGAAGGGCGGCCCGCTCTCTCGCTCTTATAAGACTGATTTCAAGAGATAATCTCCCGACTTGTTTGACCCTTTGAAACTAATCTTTAGCCGACGAGGAAATCTCTCAAGCACGAGCTCGTGATTGACGAACTGGAAGCAACAGTCCTTGTCGTGTCTTGCGTCGTCTAACAAAAAATTTTTTTTTTTTTTAAGTGCGTAAAGGCGCACAGTTGATCAAGTTCTAGTTGGTATTTCCCAAAGTCAGACTCCTACGAATACAATGTTGAAACGACAGGAATTCAGCTAATAACCCGTTGCATGGGTTTTGTTAGGGTATAAAGGTATAAACTTGTTGGATGGTGGTCAGTGGCGTAAATACATACTTTTCCTGGAGGGAGGGAACAACTTTGTGTCTCCTCCCCCCATGCCCCCCATTCCCGGCCAGAAAGGGTACGAACACCTCATTTTTATTGTACGAAATTTTTCTAGCGTACTTACGCCATCGGTTTGTTCTTTTGGGGGGGGGGGGGAAGAAGAGGATTTAAAACAAAATCGCATCAACCGGATGTAGGCCTACACTCGTTTCGCCGAATCCCACATCGCCGAATTTTTATGAGAGCCCTAATAATATTTTCGGTAAAGGCGAATTCCCGTTTCGCCTAATGATTTCATTCCAAATTGCCTGCTGCGCTCGCTGCGGCTAAATATATAACATCGGAAACAGCAACTAGACACAAATTACTTCCAAGTAGGAATGCTTCTGAAACTTCTGTAATGTTATATTTTTGACGAATATTTTGATTCGGTGAAACGGGAACCCCACCTTTCACCGAATTTTAAGCAGGGCTAAATTTTCGGCGAAAAAGACAACCACTGTCAGCCGTGTCGCACAGAATTAAAGGCAGACAAGTGACGTTTCGTCCTGTCAACGTGGACGTCGTCATACACCGAACAAAACACAATGAATAGTAACTTAAAAGTACGAAGAATACATCATTTCCCCTCTTTAATCCCACCCATTTACCATTGTAAAGCCATAAAATGTAAAATTGAAAAGTAAATTTCAGCATGTAGCCTAAATTTTAAGTTCTCACAATGTTGGGTGAATAGAGAACTGATTGTACTTATGCCATTCTTCGTTGTTCTGGATTCAGCGTCTGATGACGTCTGCTTTGAATTTTGCGTTACGTGACACAAATTATGTGTTGAATTATGTGACATGATCTTGATTTTAATAACATAACCCAACCGACTATCATATGAATTATCTGAATCAGGAGAAGCAACGACCGAAATTCTGCACGGCTTTGTCGGCCTGGTTCGGGTTACGTTAAGTAAGTTTCGGCTAGGCTGCCCACAAGGCAATGAATGTAATATGCCCCCTACCCCTCCAAACTATTATGAAAGTTGTCAATTTCACACTAAGGTTATACTATCAGTTGAGTGTGTGAGGGGGCTAGGGGATAATAAATGAAAGCTGAAAAGAAAATTAAAAGACACAAGGAAACGAAACAAAGACATCATTTTGGCTCGAACGGTACTTGACCGCTGAAAGGAAAGAGAGAGGTTTTCGTTGTGTTTTTCTTTAGGCTGGGTGGGGGTATGAGAAATGGGGAAATCAGTGGAGGCACAACATGTCGTTTCAGGAGAACTATTCACAGTCATCTATTTAAATTGTTTTGCTGTTGGACCCATGGCTTGTAGGGAGTTATAGGAACCAAAGCAAAAACGGTAATGAGGAGCCGCGTCCCGGTAAGCACCCATGTTGATTTACCCGTATATTTAGTATTGCGGAAGGGACTTCCGTTCTTCGATGTCCACATGGCACTAAATAGAAACGGCCCGAGCGGGTCAGGAGGTTGCAGCCTATAAGGTTCGGTATTATATAATTTTACATTTTTTAACTTGCGGTACACATGCCTCCATGTTGGCATTCCTGTAGGGCACGGTTTTGCAACATTAGTTCAAACTTATGTCAATGTTGCAAACGCTTTTATATTCTTGTTTTTTTTTCCACGTACGAGATGGTTTTGCTGCATCCGCCCAAACGTACGCAAATGTTGCAAAAAATAATATACGCGCAGGATGCACGAAAATACGAAGAGGGTTTGTCCTTTCAAGTCCTAAATATAAACTCCTTACCGAATACGAATTAAATGAGCAAACATTTAACAAATTTATGTTTTTTTCACAGAGAAAAGAAAAGAAAGAAAAAACATAAAAAATGAGGCATTCCAAAATTTAATCTAAGGAATCATCTTCATAAAGCTCATCATGGCTCCACCTCTCCACCCCCCCCCCAGCTCCTCCCCCCGGCACAAACATTCTTTCTTTTCCTTTCCTCAGTCATAAGTGCTCAGCACAAATTTTGGCAATTAATTGTTAAAATTATAGAAAGTTAGGTTTATTGGTTCACAGTATTTCGCTCGCTCATTTGCAGAATTGCAAACCTTTCGCAATGCACCTCAAAGCTAACACTTAAGACTGACATCTTTGGATAGCACTGTACAAGGCTTTACCTCCCCTAGCATGAATCGATCAAGTCAGGAAGCATTTAAACAGAGCCATAAAAATAAATAAAAAATTCTCAGGTGTAGGACAAGTTCCTTCTTGACTTTTTAACAGTGAAAGTGCTTCGTTTTAGGCTTAAAAGGTTTGGTTTCCTTCTTCATTTTGTGCCTGTCGCACTTAACAGTCGTTTTGTCGTGTTGTTCGACCGGGGGGGAGGGGGGGGAACTCATCTTTTTTCTAAAAAACTCATTAACTTGAACTAGTGTGTGCCAATTTCTTAAAAAAAGCTTATTTTCAGTTGTTTAATCTGGAGTGCAGCAGAACCATACATTCTTCTGTCGGAACCGCAGATTGCCTGA
>JAHWFP010054981.1:0-33929 GCA_023313725.1 Lithobius niger | reverse complement strand
ACTCCGCAGTCTGCAGAAAACACTTGTATAAGCCTCAGCGTGATACATGAACTTAGATGATGGCAGGCCACCAGCAGACAACCGACGGAAATTACCGTGTGACGTCAGAGGTCAACAACGCATGCTGACAACTCCAATCATGCTTAGAAGTGTATGCACGAAGTGATGTCAGGAGTATGCAGAAAAAAAAACCAGAAAAAATGATTAAAAAATACCCGATGATGACCTTTATTGGTAAAAAAAAAAATAATAATAATTCTGCAACTTGTCGAAAATGAGTTGCAGGTTTAATGTGGGTTGACCCCTTAAGGAATTTATTCTACGAACCATCTGAAAAATTCACTTATGATGTAACCTCTCAACTCAGTACGGCGCTTGTCAGTTGATGTTAGTTGACGTTCGCATGAAAGCATTAAAATAATGTTGTGTTGTTGACCAGGAGTGCCTAACACACGGAGCGAATAAGTAAGTCGACAGGGAACTATTTAAACCGACATGGACCCAATCACGTGAATCACATTTGTCCAATAAAGAGAAAAAATATATTTGAGCATAGTTCAAACTCGACCTAGCATCAGTTGCATCCTAATGCGGACAGCAAATGCTCCGCCAGACATCACGAGCCCTGCGATTAGAATTTAGCCTAATCACAAACTTGCGAAAAGGAGTGTGCAGTCGCTTAAAGAAGTAGTCCTACTTTTAAGTTTCATTCTGAGACAGATACACGTTAATGTCGCCATTCAAAATAACCATGGGTGAATTGACAAGTTTGAAAAAAATTGACCTAAATCATTGTGAATTTAAAAATGGGATGCTAACGGCCTGATTTTCTTTGAACCGATGAAAACTGACCGATGACACTGAGCTGAACAGAACAATGAATTAAACAATTCCGGCTTGCTATATTTTTCTAAATGAATACCTCGTCGCATGTTGTCGCAACTCATCTATGGAACGGGAGGATGCGATTGTTTGGTAACTGTAAAAATTAATTCGGTTAAAAAGTTAATAAAAATACCATTTTATAATTGACGAAACGTGTAGTGATTAGCGGAAGGATACATACTATCAGGGCTCATTTACGCAACGACAGTTTTCTCGCTCACTAGCTTTTACTTGATCAATACTAAATCTGATGGCTGCTTCTCGCCATTAGCCTACGGGAGTATGCGGCTTTCGAGTTGTCTAAGCGTATTAGTAACCATGGCGACGACGCAGACGCAAATCTTCTCGTGCCTCGTGTACAAGGCGTACGATGCAAACATTTGAGCGTGGATTTATGACAACAAAAAAACAATTTTTACTGCAGTACAAGACGACGGACTGTTTTTTGTATGCCGGCATTTGAAGGTTTGTCTTCGATTCGATAGCCACGAAATGGACGCCATGTTGGATTTTGAATTCTCGCTGCAAGAAGCTATTTATTCTACCGACGTTTGATCATTGCTAGAAGCTGTACTTTGAGGGAGAATAGCAAATTTTGGAAATAGCGTGAAATGACGACAATCTTGTAGTAATGTTTAAAATTACTATAGCTCTTTGTTCTTTATCTGTGTTGTTATTTATAACACATACAATTTGTTACCCTTTACCGCATTAATTTAGTAGCAATGGGAAACTAATCCTAAATAAATAACGGTTGACTAGCAAATAGCATTCGGCGAGCGAGAATAACTTGTTGCGTAAACGCGCCCTCATTATAAACATGGAATATTCTATAGGAACTACTTTTTAAATTCAAGTATCAACCATTAATGACAGCCCTCAACCTTCCACGATCTTTTAAAGGGACATATACCTCCCAAACGCGATTCCTATCAATTTTCCTTGATACTGCACATCAAGTACGGTCCCACGGGTTTATTTACCTACCGTTATTCAATCCATTGTTAAAAATCCATTTTAAAACGTAGCGTCCAGGAGACTTTCTGTTGAATATTGGGAAGTGTTTTTCGGGCATCCTGCTCATATTTACACTTTGGTGGGTTTAGATGCTGATTCGTGACATATCATCATTTGCGTTTATGGCGACACAACTTCGGCGTTCATGTCACGTGACTCTCCTTTCCTGATGTTTTCTTATCGCACGCGCAACACCGAGTTACGCGAAGAAGCAAGCGGACGTGACGTTGTGGTACTACGACACTGAATCTCGCGAAATGGCAAAATTTCAACATGTGCGGACTGACAATTGCACGTGGCTGTTATAGGACTAGAAGGGATATATATCTCCCTTTAATTAATCCGTACATTTTCTTGACTTGTAAAACTGGGGACCCTATCTGTAAGACATCACGACAGCCCAAGTACGCAACAATAAAGTCATGCAGCGAAGCCACGTAATACAAGAGAGGTTTGATCGACGCCCACCACTCTTTCACTAGAAGCGTATAAAGAGTTCTGCAAGAATCGAGGAGCGTTGGACACTATTAAGGCTCTGTTCTAGCGTCTGACGGACTGCAGCGCCCAAGTCGGCGAATTTTGTATACAATATTTATCCACCTTAGAATGAATTTTAAAAAGGGCCGAATTTCACGTGACGATAGCTCAGTAGGCAAATCGGTTGGTGTATAGATATAAGCAGGCTTTGATGCTGGATCGAGACAAGGCGCAATATCGAATTTTTATTTTAATACTAGCAGAACTATCCGGCTTCGCTCGGGTGAGGCAACTTTGTCCATTTCTAAACATTTGCTCTTAAATGCCAACGAAGAGAACTGCCACCGGAAGCTACGACGGGTGTTTGCTTTAAGTGCAACATTAGGCTATATAAAAAAAAAAACTGATTCAGCTTCCTTCCCCCCCAAAAAATGTATTTCTTGTTACCCAAAGGTGTACTGTAGGTAATATAATTATCAAAAAAGGACATAAATCACCAAAAGAGTAATACAAGTACTCAACATTTAGGGCCGCGCGGTGAAACGGTTGGGGCTCAAAAACTGGCCGTGTAAACTTTGAAACAGCATCTTAAATTTCATATTTCGGGGTTTTCTGCTTCCCAGTATCAAGCAACAAAGAATAAAGAGAAAAGGCTTAGGTCATGACACATTTGGAACGAACTCACAATAAACAGAAAAAAAAAATCAAAAGCATCTGCAGGAAACGATCGAAGGTCTTACAGTCTGGTTCCATTCTAAGTTTGGCTCACTTTTTAGATTTAAGTTAGTGGTTTCAATTTTTTTCATTTTGTTGTGGGTTCTTCCCAAAGTGCACTTGTCATCCACCTAAGCTTTTTCGCGTCAATCTGTGTTGCTTGATAATAAACGCAAAACGCTCCGAAAATTCGTATTCTGTTATTGAATTTTGAGCACATTATTGGTGTTGTATTCTATACGACGGTAATATAAAGGCTGATTCTTCTGTCGTATTATCAACAACACGTCATTTGGTTCCCAGTAAAACACGCAAGACAAACGATCATGGAAAAACAAGAGGAAAATGTTTTGCCCTTCGGATACATTGCGATATATACGTTTAAAATAAAACGTTACCACCCACTACTAGGCTACAAATCGGAATTTTTAGTGGAATTGGTTGTTCTCCTTCAATTTTAAAAACCGCACAATTTTTAGAACCCAGCGCACGAAAAGCCATGAGATATCTGGAGAGCTGGCTGGAAGAGCAGATAAAATATTTGTTAAACAAAAACTTAAAACAAAAATTCTTACATTATGGATGTCGTCTATTACTGGCTGACTAGTTACTTCATACATAATTTCCTTCGCTCTGGAAAATACCCTTACCTGAAAAGAAAAGAAAAATGCACATTTTTAAACATTACTCTTAGCGAAACAGTCACTATACGTTTCCAATCTTGTCCAGAAATTAAACTTCTGAAAACACGAAATTATTGTTTTGCGATTCTTCTGCTTAAGGAATCGGAGCAAATGAAAACTGTACGATCTTGGAGCAACTGTCTCACTTCGATATGGGAAGCCCTTGTTGGTACCGAAAATGTAGCAGACACCAGCCGACTGTATCACTGCATAACTGTAAGGGCGTGTTTATGCCAAGACTCGCCTTTGCATCCTCCAAGGCTACCTGGATGAAAAGGCTTAACGTTAGAAATTCGACGCGTCGTCCAGTTAGCCACCGATTCTGCCACCAGTCGCGCTACTTACACCCCAAAAATGAATTGCGTACTGAACTGTGAAAGGTACGTGTGACACGCGATAGGCGGATTTTAAACTTAAAACACTGTATTGACACCAAAATTATTAAAATTTAACAATCTCACTCGACGACAAAACAAAGTCTCCGGAGGTTTAATTTTTATGAATTTCAAGCAGAAGAACAACAAAGGTACGGGTGTATTGTACTGTATGATACGCTACGGCGTTTTCAATTCTCATTAAAAATGTGTTAAACGATCCTTTGACGCAGCAGTAAATCGTCCGAAGACTTCAAGAATAGTCACCATTATCGTAAAATAATGTTCGTTTAGCGCTGTAACACCGGTAAATCTAATAATAAGAAGATATCACGTTTTTGTGCAACTCGCATACACTAATCAATGCTACGATTGGGGTTTTTCGTTCTTCGTGCTTTCAGTTCAGCGCAACACTTGGACGACGCGTGTAGCATGCTACGTGAAACCGAGCGTTAAGTCTTTTAAATATAGGTAGTCTTGCATCTTCGCAGCTAGAACCTACAAATCATCTGAAATTCCAACATGGCGGCTGCTTTAACTCTGCCAGCTCACAACGAAACGCCCAATAATTGAGTTTAGAAGCGATTGGGAAAATTATTTCGTCAGGAGGAATTCTTTATCTTATTATAAGAATTCAAGCATTTACTCAAATAATGTCTGATTTAGCTAAGCCTGGTAGCATTGTCACCATGGCAACGACACCATTTCCATCGAAGTTAAATTCTAGCTGCGATAATGCAAGAGAGTCGTTGCGTAAACGCGCCCTAACGTCAAGATGGGAAAGGTAACAGTTGATTTTACAGCCAGTCTACACAACCCAGTTACAAAATCAAAGCGCTAAAAAATAAATCAGACAAAAAATCAGGGAGAATGGTGAGGGGAGAGGCTGTTCTGTATAAATAGACAGTTTCCAACTGTAGAAAGTGGTGAACGGACTCTTTCGTTACAAAAGTTGGGAAGTGAACAGTGCCACACACGCTTCCGGTATTCAGTTCGAGCAGTAGGCACACCAAAAATGACATGTTTTTCTAGTTCACACAGAGGGCACGTGGAGGCATAACCTTTTCACCAGTTCGGAACACTGAATTCTTTTATGAATATGAGTTTGTACATTACGTTCAAGCCAAGGCATAAACGAAATTGTTTTACTGTAAAGTTATTCCGATTCAGAGAGCATTTGTTACACAGAAATCGAGAAAGACTTCAAGAGTAACAAGATCAAGAGTAACAAAATAGAAATCAATAATACCAAAATAAAATATAAAATTCTTATAAGGTGAAGTCATGAAGACAGCAGCGAGCATGCTTTTTGTTTGCTCGTTGTTGTTTTCATGACTTCACCTTGTGATATTTGAAAATTTTATTTTGTGACTCTTAACAATTTGCATAATTTGGCACGAAACGTCAAGTAATTAGTGATTTTATTTGTGCTCCTTATTTTGGTTTTTAGCTCGTCTTTTGTGCTCCATACCCGGCACTTCATGTCGAATCAGAATTCATGCAATCTTAGTCAACGTTTCATGAATATTTATAACAAATCCCCCTGAATAAAAGATCATTTCGGCGGTACAATAGTTTGAAAGTCTTCCACAACACTGAGAAAACTTCAAATCGAATAGCTTCGCAGCGTACCGCCGAAGGTTAACCAGAACTGGTCTCTACTACAGTACCGGCCAGATCTCGGGTGAAATATAGTACACACGACTGGATTGGACAATATGGCCGCCGAAAACACCGCTGATGCGATTAATTTGTCTTGTTGCCACTTTTTGTCAACCGAGGGCGACACCTTCCGTACAAAAATGCTGCCTTCCTTGGAACACTTTCTGGATAAACGAACATGTCGTTATTTACTGAAGCGCTATGAGTCGAGAAATTTAATAGTTCTGTGTTAAAGATACGGAAATTTATTTATTTGTACGTGCAAGCTATTTTCCAGGTGCTTACTGAGATTAAGTTAGTGAATTACTAAGCTTTTTATCAGTTGCCGCTATTTGGCAGTAGATGGCGGAACTCACCGTACTAAAAAAAAATTGCCGATAAGATTTGTATTGCTTGGTCAATTCCCGAACAGACCTCGAAAAAATGAAATGGACCGCTCGTGGCGGCCATTTTGTCTACTCCCCTAATATTGTTATAGGTCGGTCCGGATACTGGCCATGACTAGACACTATCAGTTGTACAGATTCGCCGCTTGGTGTTTAGCGGAGCCACCTACCAAACCTAGCGTTTTGTCGCCCGTTCCTTTGTAATTTAGCTGACGTTTCTAATGGTGCTAAGACGATCTTGTACTTTTGTAGTCTTGATTTCCTCAACGCACTTTCGAAGCTAGAAGCAAATAATGATATACTAGGAAACAGGCTTTGGGCCTATTGTAGGCGGAGCGAACATACCAGTGGCGTAGCTACAGGGTGGCAGGGTGGCCGAATGCCACCGGCCCCCAGCCTCAGGGGCCCCCGAAAGAAAAAAAAATATTAACATTTAAAAAAGGCTGTTTCGTACGTAGTACACTAGTTTAATTTAACTTGATATAAACTGTATTTTAAAAATGAATTTCGAGCCTGCCCGTCCGCTTTCATTAAAAAAATGTGGGGGGCCCATAAAAAAAAACGCACCAGCTGAAAAATGTCCATTAGTCCAAACTTTTTTCTGAGTTTTTTTCAAAAAAAGTGAAAATAAGGACCACTTGACTGAGTACGAAAAAGTGGTCCCTCTTTTCACTATAACAAAACAAAACAAAAAAAAATGAAAAAAATATGTTCTTGCAATTTTTATTAAATAGGGGGGCCCCCAGGGCTAATTTGCCACCGGCCCCACATAACGTAGCTATGCCACTGGAACACAACCTTTATTTCAATTTATTTTTTTGACTGTACCATATTTGTTAATGCTCCTTTAAAACCTGGGAGAAATGCTCACTCGGTTAAGTTTTGGCTCTTTGTCTTTTGGTGTGACGTACTGCTGTTATTTGCAGGCTTTTGTCGTATTTTAGCTTTTTTCAAATAGGCCAAAGCTACGTATCATATTTTTTTTAATAGGCCTTCGTTTGCGCCATCACTTAGTGTCTGTTTAGTTATTTTTAGCTTCTTTCCACATCCGACACTAAAGATGTGTGCCATCGTCGCCGACTAAAAATAAAACGGCACGTTTGTTATGGTGGTGGGGCTGCCGCCGCTGATAATTCTGACATTGTTTCCAACAATAATTGCTGCTGCGAAAAGTGCCTTCCTAGTTTCAAATGTTAATAATAAAGCATTTAACTGTAAGTCAAACAATCATCAGAGCGATAGTTTTTAACAATACTCAAAAGATTCAGCAGGTTGGCAAATGCCGCCACTGAACGCCACCAACGAAAATATTGAGGCGCACACCTCTATCACGCATAGCGAAACCGATCTTAAAACCAAATTATAATCTATCAGTAACTAATTTTTGGCTTTTAGGCCTAATTTTTATGTTATTTTTATTTCGTAAGTAGCAGCAGCGGTTGAGATTAGGCCTATTCATTAATGCGCCACGGTATCAAGACTATACACGTTGCCGTGGTAACGAGGAATCTTTAAACTATTAGATGCAGGCATGTTGTTGTTTCGTGCGGTGGTGCTGTTGTTTCGTCTGATGCATAATTTCATTTTATATGTATGGCTTCACCGTGATACGATGATTTAGGTATCATATTCGGGATTCTAATCGCTAGTGTAAATGTTGAGGCGCAAATGCTCGTCGCCATGCTGAAGGTAATCACTCCAAGTATTCTTTTCTTTCAAATGGTGCTAAGGTGTATCGTTAACGGAATCCTTTTGTTTTTTATAGTTGCCATGTTCCAGTAGTGGTTAAAATGCGACAATCAAATGTTATTATTTCATTGGGTTACGTCGAAAAAGGTTATCAGCTAGAAAGAAGCAACCAAAGTTTTATTTGCCGCATTTTTTACAGTTCACTTGACTACCACCAGCATGGTGTATGCTTCGTATGAATTCCTTAACTATTCACGACTCCAAATTTACAATTGTGAGTGTTAGAAATAAATTCGAAAGTTTGTAATTTCTCCCGTAACAATTGTTCGATTTACGGTAAAGTTTGGCTCAACAATACTAATTAGGATATCAAGCGTTGTACCAAATTTCATTCCAATCTGATCTTTCGTTTGGGCTCCACTCAGACTAAAAATGTTCAACCAACGGACCAACCAACCAACCAACATTTTTCAATTTGGTGTCCGTTACAGGCTACGCTTCGCTCGCTCGCTCCGCTAAAAATTTCAACATGTACGTTTGTGTCGGTTTTGAATCTATCTAACTCGCAACGAACAGTATATGGGAGTGCAGAAGAGGCTGAAAAGATAAACGACTGATTGGAAGCGTTGTTATCATGACAACGATACTTTCGTCATCGTACTAAACTTCTAATTTCTAGTTGCGAGAATAAGTAGCGAGGTCGGTGCCTAAATGGACCCTAATACCTCTTTTGTACAAAATGGATTTCTACCTGGCAAAAACGCTCGATCAATGCATATTGATAAGGCTGCTAAAAATAATTTAGTGGTTCACGGGGGTGGTACTCAACAAAATTGACGCGAGTAGGCGGTTTTTTAGTCTTCTGTACAACCGTACCGGCTGAGAAAACTATGGCAACGACTTTGCCTGTCCGTCCGTCCGTCGCTTTTTTCAACCTCGCAACGGTACCGGATAGAAACGACCACGGTTTACATCGTTGGATTCAGTGTGAGAAGTTAGTTAAATAACCTGACAAATTAAAACATCGTTACTTACTTATAGCTAATAGACTTCTTCGACGTAACTAAATTAAATAATAACATTTGATCGTCGAATTGAAATCCTAAGATAACACGCAATAAAAACAAATGGGTTTCAGCTTCGTTTACAATAGTCTCGTCGCATTGTTGCGTGAATGAATAGGCTTACCGTCGAACCATTAGGCCTATCTGCTACTTAGGAAATTAAAACTGCATTTAAAAAAATAGGCCTAAAAAATGAAAATTAGACCTAAAATCATGTTACCACGGCAACGTCAAGTTGCTACGAGTCGCTGTTGGCTTCATCAACAGCGTCTCTCTCGTCACTTCCTTACTACCACTGATCTATATAGGCTACGTTGTGCGTTACGTTGTAACACTGTAATTGTGTTGCCGAAGGCGCACCTTGTTGCAAAAATGAATATGCTTACTATATAATCCAAATCTCCGTTAGCTGCACTTACGAAATTAAAAATGCTGGTTAAAATTAGGCCTAAGAGCTGAAAATTACGCCTAAAATGTAAAACAGGCCTAAAAGCTAACACATTTTTAACCGGCAGTTGTCATGGTTGTTGGTGCGTGATAGAGGTGTGCGCCTCAAGGTTACAAGTGGAGGAACTGTACAGAAGACCTGTGCAACTAGGCAGTCTCTGCAGCCGCTTGTTTTTGTACGTTTTATTCGTGATTTTCCAGTTGTGGGCTATGGCTTTTTTATTTTTTACCAAACAAAACAAAATCAGTAGCTTACATTTTGTGGTGAAGTACAATATCTGTGTTTTAATTTCAGGGTGAGCGTGCAAAAGTTGCACATTTCAATCCTTATATCCAAGTTGTTAGTTCTCTGAACGACCCTTAAATTTGTTTCGAGGCGTTCGTGTGAATGGAGCAGAGAACTGATGTGGTCATCCGCTCTAGGAAATGTTTGATGAAAGTGCTGATGTGTGGTCGGAATTTTTTTTTATTTTTACGCAATGTCATAAAAAAAGCTTTCTTGCGCTGAGAAAAAAACTCATGCGTGCGCTGCCGAGAACCACTTAATTAACTTTTAGTGGCCTAATCACAAGTCATAGACTCTGAACGTGACTGGCATAAGTGTGCGATCCAATATTTCTATATCAAACGAAGAATCCCTTAGGCTGGCAGAAAAGACGACGAATTAGCGTCGGGTGCAATCTTTTTAATTTTTATAGAGCGTTAATTTCAGGTTTGACGTTAAATCCCGAGGGCTGATTTATTCGCCGAATTGGTGGGCGAGTGCTGAAAACCGGCAATTAAAACGTCAGATTTAAAAGTCGATCGAGCTGTTCATCCAAATATAAACGACTATTAACGAGCGAGAAAGTGTCGATGGTGGCGCGAACTAGACAAGACCTCCTGGGGATTAACGACAGCCAACAACGTCAAGACTCGGATATCAGCCTTACTACTTACTGCGCCAGTGATATAAACACGAAAACGTTGGACCTTGTTATGTCTTCAACCCTTTTCCCTGAAAGGACACTGTTACCCTTGAATTTCTACGAGGCAAAGAGGGTGAATCTTTTTAATTCTTTTTTTTTGGGGGGGGGGGGGGGGGGTGGGGGGGGGGGAGATTGGGGAAGTGACGAGGAAAACAAGGTCAGAACTGTCGTTCAACGTTTATCGCTTTCCTCACAGTTGTGATCCAATAAAATCAGTATAAAGTATTCTTTAAATCAAGGACGTTGCCTACATCACAGCTAAATATAACACTGCCCTTTTATTAAGGACAGCCCTTATTACGTTAGCGCGACAAGAATACTTACACAACTGACGCACTGTTGCGCTCATAAGAAAGGTATTAAAATGCGTGGTGAACTTTAGATTTTCGTGAAACCAGTAGGGGACGTAGGCATTTGAAAAGTCCCTCTATTTATTTTAAAAAGAGCTAAACAACAGGCAATTGAGCACAACCCCCCCCCCCCCCCCGGAAAAAAAACCCCGCAACAACACATAAAAACGCACGGTCCATTAAAAACAAAACGGATTAAAACAGGCACTGGCAAAAATAAGATGCAGGTAAAAAAAAAAAAAAGAAGTGATATCAAATACAAAACCGACAAGGGTGAAAGAACCCGCCAGGTTTTAGCCAATCAGAGTAGTGGTATCAGTACAAAAATAGTTGCCACCAGGTTGCTGCATGGTGTACCAAGCCTAACCAAAATGTGTTCCCCTTAGAAAGTAGTAATATCCCCCCCGCCAACGAACAAACGCCATGCTAATCCCACCGACAGTTACTTCAGACGTTAAATGAAAAGCTTGACCATTACTATGGATTGTAGCGATGGTCAGGTTTTTCATTTTAACTTTTGATCTCATAGTCGGTGGGATTAGTTTGGCGTTTGTTCGTTGGCAAGGGTGATACTCACTAGCTTGGTTAGGCTTGGTACACCAAGCAGCAACTTGGTGGCAGCCATTTTTTAATTTTGGTATCACTACTTTGATTGGCTGAAACTTTGCGGATTCTATCACCCTTGTGGGTTTTGTTTCTGATATCACTTCTTTTGTATTTTTTTTTCCCAGTATTCTGCTACAGCCTTTGCTTTCTAATACTACTAATAATAAACTGTTGATGGAGATCATCGTAGCAGCACGAACACCAACCCTGCAGGGCAAAAATGGTTGGAGAAACGTGTGGAAGGGGTTTTTAAATGGCCTTTCCGTGACCTTATTGCTTTTCTGGATGTACAGCAAGCCTAAGTCAGTATTCACTTGCATCTAAGGAGGATATGAATTAACTTCCATCTGATGGAAGCCGATACTTAAACAGCAGGCGAGGCGGCCAAAACGGTGTTCGGACTATCGGCAGGACTATCGGCAGGAGCACCAACAGCCCACAGTTCTGATTGTACACTCCCTCCCGGTGTTTCATTCTTCGTAATTCGGGCAGTGAGTTCCTGGCAGTTCTTATTGGGGATGCTTTAGGCTGTTTATCATTTCCACGCGAAGTGTGTCCCCTACAGTTCTGATTGCGCACATCCGTATTCCGGAGTTTCATTCTTCGTACGTTGCAGCTGGGTGTTGACGACAATTCTGATTGGGCTTCCGGAGGTTTGTCATTCTCACGCGAAGCTTGGTCCCCGCAGTTCTGATAGCATATCACTGCCAGATGTGCGCTCGATGTCAGGTTTCTTCTGGTGGCGTGCCTTTTGAGGGATGAACTGTCTGGGGGGCAAAGAGTCCAGGGGACAAAAAGATCCTACCTTCGCCAAGACAACAAAGACAGGTAGACTGTTCCAGAGGAGGACAACTCTGTTTGAGAAGAAATAATCAAGACATCTGACCAGGTTTACCTTAATCTCAAAAGGATAGCCTGTGGTATATAAGTGTTGCCCTCAATGGTAAATAAACATTCAGGCCACTAAGAAAAGTGAGGTACAAATCCGCCGTTAAATGGTGGACCACCAAAGCATGCAGATGAGATGGGACTCACTACTCCGAGTAGGCCGAAAGAACAGTTCTAAGCCCAAAGTCGAATGTCGAAGAATGTCGAAGTATCCTTTCTGTTTGTCATGCCCTTTCTGAATAATGGATTAGCTTCTAGTGTATAGTTGCATACGAGAACTTATAGATGGTGTTTTCTACCAATCAGGGAGAAACAAAGAAGGACACTATGGGAATTTTTATTTTCAGAGTGGTACTTTTAATCGTAATTTCAGTCATTTAATTTCGGGTTTACAGTAGCATCTTCGTGTTCTGAACTGAAAACGTGTGGCTGACAGCTTTCACCAGTACTACAAAAGTATCGAAGTTTACGGGTAAATTTCAATAAAAAAAAAATCCCCGTGACAGCTTAAATTACCCTAGCTGCAGTGGTTTCACTTGGAGCACAACTTCGGGCCGTAAAAGGGCCTCTTCAGGTCTAAGGCAGTCTAATTTGCGCAGATAAACTATGCGTTGATACATTCCACTACAACTTTGCATTCCACTTTGCACGCCAGCCCCATCCGACTTATGAAAAGGGCGACTACTATAGCTATTGATCTTTACCACGTAATCAAATGCTCACTGAAGGAAAGGGACTGGCCCGTAATCGTCGCTACAATAGCTCCGCCATGTGTACGGCTACCACAATGCACAACGGTACAGCAGAGAAGCCGCCTCTCGCATTAAATGGACACCCGGCCTGCCTTATAACCTTCCGCCTGCCTTATAGCAGCTCGTTCTGATCGCATTCCGCGCATATAGAACGCCAAGGTCATCTGAGATAGTAGCTCCGTTCTTCGCAGCGAAGAACGAAGCTACTGTCTCATTTGGCATTGTGCCTAATAGACGAACCACCACGAACGCATTAATCGTGTCGTCACAAACCGGAATGATTCTCGTATTTTAACATCACAATTTATAATTTTCTAGGCTAGTGTCTTATAATTTTGCTTCGGCGATCTATTGGAACAATTAATTTTAATGTTTAACGCGTTACGCATTTAGATTTTTGATCTCATGGTAATTATTAGCAAATTAGTACATGCACACACAGGGATGAAACGTCATGATTATTGTAAGCGCGTAATGCATGATATACTGCGGGACGCAGTAAATAAAGTTAACAATTATTCAACAGAAAATTTCCTGCATGCCATTTTTTAAAGCGGATTTTTACCAAGGGATTGACTAACGGTAAGGAAATTAGACCTTTCAATTTTTACCGAAAGTAGCAACGTTCTAGTTTTCATTTAACCTTCGAACTATTAAGCGGTGCGATTAACTTGGCGAATGTTTTGGTGTGTTGATATCACTCCTTTGAAGGGTCGAACCATTCGGAACTGGGCGGCCCCCTTTACCAGTTTTGGTTTGACATGATAAACTTTACCACCATTGAACTTGTTAGTATGGTTTGTACCAAAGAAGAAGAAAATATACGTCGCACCGTTCATCCTTATTATTGCAAACTTGAGTGGCTGAATTTTTTTTTTCATTCGTTGATGTTTTTTTTTCTTTAACAGGAGATGAAGCCTTTTTTTTTTTTTTTAGGAAAATGAAAGAACAATTTGTACGCATAAGATTTCAACCAACATTCGTTCATGTCAGTATTTGAATAACATTTTCGTCCATTTGTTCAGCCTCTGCAGTTAGTTCGAATTTAACTTGTGGTTATTGGCGAGCGACTTTCGAATTCAGGCTTGTTTTTCAATAACGTTTATTTAAAGAAAACATTACGTGTAAAGAGACAAAACCTTTGGTTTATTTATTAACATTATGCCATTTTGTGTATTGATAAATCATCATGCAACAATACTACTGATGTGCTTTCAGAATTATTACGCGATAATTAAGAAATTTACAAGTATTAACAAGTATTTTGAGAATCCTTGCTTTTTTCCGTTCCTAAAGGATCGAGCTTTCAAGAATCTGGTCGGGAAATAAAGGAACTGTTCTATTAATGTCATTTTGCTGCTATGGTTATCTCGGGAAGGACAGGAACAGTTTTGGCTGAATTTACCAAGATTTTACGTGGGGCCACAAAGTCTAGGGCATTCTGTGCCCGAAACAAGGGGTTGGGTAAGGTAACGCCCAATTAATCAAGGGTCAGCACTGCCTTCCTCGACGCTCGGAAAACATAAAATCGACGTACTTTTCCGCGTGCGCATCGCCATCTGGTGTCAGACTTTGGAAAACTTGTCAGTTTTACAACAAATTCGGCGGTAGAAGGGTTAATTTGTATAGGTGAGGTTAACTGATAAAAGAAAATACTCTCTAACCAATATAGCAGCCCACAAATAATAAGAAGAACAAAAGAATTTGATGTTCACTGCATTGTTGTTTTTGTGTGCTCTTATTGTGATCAAGACCCGTAAAACTTCGGGTTGAAAATTAATTGTGTGTTGTGGGCTCTGGCCGTCGTCAGGAAGTATCTTCTTTTACCAACAAATGCGTTGATTACCGTCAAGAGATGGAGCCAAGCGTCTCTCGCCATCTGCCCCCCCCCCCTCCCCACCCCACCCCACCACCACCTACCCCGGTACCTTCATTTTAGTTGATGTTTCAGGTGATGCTGAAATGGCCTTTTATTCAGATGGCTTCGGCTGACGCAAGGCTTAAAAGCGGGTTGCCACCAAACTAAAGTTTGCAGCATCTAAACCACGCGCAATGGCTGTTTGCCGTGACGTCACCATGAGTTAGCCAATGACGAACGAGAACAACGGCTGTTTGGCCGTCTGAGTGGACTAGCCCAGTCACGTGACTTGCACGTCACAGCAAACAGCCACGGCGCGTGGTATAGCGACATCTTATGGTATCTAGTTCTCTCTACCGCTTGTCCGCTGCAAGCAAAGGATACCGCAAAGAAATAACTTTTAACACAACAGACAAGTCATGTGCCTCTTTAATTGATTACAAATGTGGTTTGCCCTCGTGCACTTGGAAGCAAGCTGTAAAGTTTAACAATATTACTGCCACTAGATGGCGCCATGATAGAATGTACAGAATCTACCGTGGCGCCATCTAGTGGCAGCAGTGGCGTTGATTTTACCCCTTGCTTCCAGGTGCGCGAGCGACGTACCACATTTTTACTCAATAAATAAGGAGGCACGTGGCTCATTAGGGAAATGGTGGCAACTTTGTTCTGAGAAGTGATCTCATATCCAATTGTGCTCCTAAAAACAGTAAGCCCAACCACTTTTGGATAAAGTGTGCAAAATGGCTGACACAATTCAAAGTGGCCACCAATGAAGTGATAACTTAGGTCCTACACAGTCGCCAAAGCTTTGTTATATATGTTTTTCGTGGATTTCGATGTCGTAGAACCCATTTTTACACTCTAAAATAAGTTTGGTCAAATAGGATTTAAAATGGCGACTGAAATTCAAATTGGCGGACAAAAATGCTTTGTGGACTTTTAATTACCTAGAAATTTATGTAATGAACGTTTTGGGGGGGTTTACAGAGTAGGAGAACCTACTCTTCCACTAAAACTCCTCAAACGACTTGGTCCATTTAGAAAATACCGTACAAATTAAAAGAGTTTCCATTACTGTCATAACTAGATAATCATCTGACGACAACCAGCGTTTAAACCGTAGACCTCCACTGACACGTGTACGAGATAGACGCGCTGAGCTGACCATCAAGGCATGTCCGACAGCACGACATTACCAACCCAGCAACAAGTTCGAGTGTTCGGGTTAAGTGTTCTAACGACGACTAAGGCACATATCCTTTTTTCGGAGTGAAGCTTTTGTTTTCTCCACTGCAATATAATGGCGCTGCTGGGGTTTTTCTGTGGCGCGGGATGGAGAGAAGGAAGGCCGCTCTCCCGCTGTCAAAATAATGATTACAACGTGTCATACCACCAATAAATATTCAACAGAAAATGTGCAGGCAGGCAGCTCGTCAAGCCTTGCACGGACTGGCCTCGGAATGGGCGATAAATGCTTACCACCGGGAGAAAAAAATAATAAAAGTTCCTCTAACACGCGAAGTGACGGCGCCAACTTAAGGCTTTTACTTTAATTCCTAAATCGTGGCGAGTTGTACAGACGATAAGCGGTGTGTCATAACCCAACTGCACGTGCGTGGATGTATGTGTCGACCTACAAAATTGACGGCATCCGTGGTAGATTTTCGTTGTATTAACGATAAGTTGTCGAGGGTGCCTTCCCTGAAATAATATCCACCATTTTTTTTTTTTTCAGGCACAAAATGATGGTTTCGCCTACAGGTATTACTAGTTGTTCCTTGACTACAAGCTAGTAATTTCAGGCTAAAGAAACATATTGTCACGCTGAAAGGAATTGACGCTCTGGCTTGTGTTTTTGTTTTTTTTTCCTGACAAGCGACATACCGGCAAGAACTTGAAAATAACACCTAATTTTCGACCATGAAAACACAGTTGGACCCTTGTTTACGTTAAACAACAGACGAAACGTAAAAATGAGTATGAATCACTAACGCATAACAAAAAAAGCGATCCAAACAAGTGATGCATGCTTTTAGCTTTTTGTGAAAAAAATATTTTGCATTGATATTTATGTTTTGTCCGTTGTTTTTATTTTTTTTAACGTGCACAAGGCTCACTATTTTTTTTTCCCAAGCATAATTTGACATCCATTTGTACAATTTTTTCATTGGTGTAACACCAATTTTGTACCTTGCCAAATCCCTTTAGCAATTTCTGCTTCATTTTGGAATAATTGATAATAAGCAAATATCATCACCACGTGTTTACAAAATAACCGATGGCAGCTTCAAAAAGAGTTATGAAACAAATAAATATGACTGTCTTAAGAGAAGACTAGGCATTGGCCTGAACTAAAATTCACCATCAGAACCATATCAATATTAACTGAACAAAAAAAAGGCTTCCCTATTTAGAAATAAACTACAAACTAGTAATTACAGACTAAAGAAATGTATTGTCACGGTGAAAGCAAGACACCCTGTCTTAGAGAATCGAGCCACGTTTTCACTTCTTGAAACAGAATTTTTTAAAAGTCGGTAAAGAGAGTTTTCCCAAAATTTGGTCCCTGACAGGTAACATAAACGCAAGTTACACTTCTAATTTTCGACCATGAAAACATAGTTGGACTTGTTCACCTTAAAAATGTGAAAAAAATGAAAAATATAATAAGTGATGCATGCCCTAATTTAGCTTTCGTTTAAAAAAGTATAAATTGCTTTTTTTGTTTGTTATTTTTTTTACGTTATTAGTGTTCATACTCATTTTTAAGTTCTGTCCGTTGTTTTTTTTTTTTGTAAGGTGCACAAGACTCAAATGTGTGGGCCAACATTTAAGTCCTTGGAGATGTGTGGCTTGTCCAGGAGAGAATTTTGGAACGATATTACGCTGCCTTTTTAATAATTAGGCTTAAATATTAGATTTAAAAAAAAAAACCTTTTCCCTTCCAATTCTAACTTTTTAAGAGAATAACAATTTACGCAACGGTACTAATGAAATCATGGTCATCTCTGCGGAAGGTACGGGATACTAATAATTAAAGTTCCATAAAAAGGGGACACAAAGTTATCTTTACGTCAAATGTACGCATTTACAGATTTATTTACTCTAATTAGACGACACCCAACAAGCCTAAGTACCGGAGCTGAAATGTTGATTTGTTGGCATTAACAATAATGTGAAAAAAAAGCTGAGCAGTCGAATTCACTGCCATTTTTACAGAAGCTTTTTTTAATGATTTTTCTTCATGAACTCATGTCCAGCTTATTCGGTTGTTGAGGAGTGGAAATAGATATTTTTATCTGACGTTGGTAACCCACTCGCCCTCGCTATCAGGAGGAGGACAAATTTAAGCCAGAGCACGATCGCTCCCTCCCAGCCTCTCTTCGGTCGCATCCACGCACTCTGCTAATGTCGACGCAGAAGAAGCAGCACCACCTGCAGGGTTGCCACGACAACGCAACAACACTTAATACTCAACACGCAGCGAAATAACGCGGTTGGTGGAGTGATGGTGGGGCCGATGGCGCAGCAGTTCGTCTCCTTCCTCTTGCAAAACCCGGTAACACTCGAGTTGCGAAGAACGCAAGAAAGAAGAACGCTTATCAGGCCAGGAGGCAACAAATGCCATTTCCAGGCGACCTGCTCCATCAGGCCAGGCCCAACCACCATTAATCATCGGCCAAAAGTTTTGAGAAACAGAAAGTGATGCGTCTTTTTTTCTCTTTTTTTTTTCACCCTTCTACTTTTTTAAATTTTAACCCAGCTAATGCTTGACTTGGTTGGCGTCGTCTCAAGCGCTGAACTCGATCGTGGTGTTTTAAAACAGTGACGTAGAACGACGATGAGAAACAACAGACTTATTGCGATAAGGTGGGCTAGAAAAAGCCCCCTCGCCCCCCGGGTCTCCCTTCTCTTCTCTCCCATCATCCCATCGGGAGACTCTTTCTCCTTCAAGAACCATAGAGCCCGGATGCTAAAGCTAATGGATCTGGACGACCACCTTGGATATGCCAGGCATAAACATGCATCGATCAATGCCATGTTTTTTTACGACCCATAAAAAAATCTCAAACTAAAAAATAAAAAAAAACATCAAACCATTGGATGCATACTTGTTTTTTTTTTTTTGCTTCTTTTTTTAACCCAAATATTGGTTTTTGGAAGAATAATGTGGCAGATACGGTGTTTACTGCCAGCTCTAATCTTCGTTACTTTGATTTTAACTGTAAAAACGACATTAAAAAAAAAGGGTTATTGTTTTTTCAAGTAAAGTGTGATTGCATCAAGCGTAAAAATCATGGTCAAAGTCGTGCCTTATACAGCCAAACCAACAACGGGAAGAGAATAAAACGCATCTATAAAACTGAGGATGGATTCACCAATAAAACGTAAGACCATGCACGAGATATCATAAATATTAATGTTTTTTTTTTTAGATTTTAAAACCCACAACTTCGTATTTTGACTAGGGATATCAAAATTTACATTATTCATTAAGGGTCGTAAGACACTCATTTTTAATAGTACGGGTAAGGTGGTCAAATGGTTAACACCGACAGTCTCTCATGCCAGAGGTCCCGTGATCGAACCTGTCAGCCACCCCAAGCATTTTCGCGAAGAGTAGGGCCCTGTGACACCGTGTCGTTGTGGCTTTTAGAAATTTTAGGAATTCCCGATTGGATTATTATTGTGCCTCCCTCTCTTTCTTGTGCCACAGCTTCGGATGGACCGCTTTGGTCAAACCTCCAAAGTGTAAAGTATTAATAGTAATGCTGCACCGATACCGGATAGGATCAATTGCCGATATTTGCGGTATCGGTCAGTATCGGCAACTTTCGCAGAAATAGTGATAACTCTGGAATCGTTCGAGATAACGACACGTGGTTTGTGGAGTTTTTTGCTCAGGAAACTTACACATTTTTTTTATTGTGATAATTTTTGGACTTTTGCAGAAAACTAAACCTTAGATGAAAAAAATGGGAATAAAATTTTGGATATCGTATTGGCAAAATTTTTAAAAGGGGTTCAGAATCGAATCGGAAAAGTTGGTATCGCCGCAGTCTTAATAATACCGACATTTTTCTTCAGCTAAAAACTATAACGATTAAATGAGCAGAAATGCATGGATATCTCGTGCACCAACCTGTGGTTTTAAAATTTTTCCTACGCAAGTTTGTATTTCAGGGGCTTGCCTCTTTTCTTCACTGAGTCTGGCAAAAAGTTTACTTCATGTAAATCCACATTGTATATTTATTGATTTACTAGGCATTTAACTGCATAAAGTTTGTGTGCATGTTGCTTTTAAATTTGTTATGATGATTACTAAAACTTAATGCTGCTTAACGAACTGCCTGAGTTAATGTGTGTACAAATGGTTTTCCAGTTTTAAGGAGATAGCTTAAAAAATGATTTGAGCTGATGGATATTAATTTACCCCACTGGAAAGTTCTCGCCGAGACGATGAATTTGGTATATTAGAATGTCAAAACCGGTCAAAAATTGATGAAGGCATCGCCATATTCGCCATATTCGAGTTTTTCGAATATGGATGCAAGCAACGAGCGGGGTTCGAGTACAATGTGCGTACTCGGCTCGGCTCGAATTTTTCGAGTAAAGCGAGCGAGAACTATCATCATCATCAGTAGAGTAGCGAGTGGCTCTTCTGCAATTCTGGTAATGGAAGCCACCGGCAGGTATATGCCTATAGGTGTGCGACGGGTGTATGCCGTCCTTCGATGGATTATCTTAACGGCGGGTCAGACGGATTGCCGCCCTATAAGGCGGGTAACCAGCTAATTGTTAACAGTTAGTTTTATAACGTAGTACCTTACGAACAGTGGTTAAAACGTTTGGGGTTAGCATTTTTGGAACTAAGACGATTACAAGCGCATCTATGCCTTACTTTCTCCATTCTACACGGACTATAGATGATGCAGACCCAAAAAGCTTTTTCTGTGTCCCAGGAAATGCATATACCAGAGGACACCCGTTTAAGCTTACCGTCCCCAAAATGAAAAGAGACTGTCCAAAGTTCTTCTTCTCAAGTCGCGTAGTACAGCCATGGAATTCCCTGGCATCCGAGTTGGTGATGTCGCGTAGTCTTCATCGTTCAAACGGGGTCTCAGAAAAGTTGATCTTTCAGTGTTTTTAAAGTGTTTCTAATTTTATTTTGAAGTAGCCTACTATTTATGCTTTAACTTTTATTCACTAATATCTGTGATGACGCAGCCCACTGGGCGTAGTAGAAATTGTAAATCTTCATTATTACTAGGGGCAGGTAGTAGAGGATAAAGTTTTATCCCTTCCTGCTTCCTTTTACCTTTCTTTGTCGGTAAAAAAGCTGTTATATTATAAATTTTCACAAAAATTATTCGCATACATCATCAAACTACTGATGCTGTAGCGATTTTTATATACTTTGTTAGTTCCTTCCACGTCATGATGTAAACTTACGAACAGGGCAAAAAAACCTTAGTCCAGCGACGAAAAATAAGCCCTGAGATTCGGACGAAAAACCACAAATGACAACAATGGATACTTTCGAAAATTGACCTATGTAACTCGGGTTATGAAGATCAACCCTGTTGCATGCAGGCTACTAGTCACCGACGTCGTTTGAGACGTCGCGTCATAATCCCCTAATCTGGCTTAATCTTAGTATACTAACATAGACGGAAGCCTGTACATATAGCATTTATATTACGCCTCAGGCAGTGAACCACGTGACCCAACGAACCATGCTCGTCGAGGTAGGTTGGTGACGGTAACTGGGGAGGGGGGCGTAGAGTTGCATTTATTTGCATTGTGTCACGTTGGCGAGTTTGTTATAATTGGACGCCATTCTGCAAAAATGTGTCAAGCCACGTAAGCATACTTCTGACATAACGAGCGTTAATTTTCTTTATTCATTAAAAAATACAGTGTTGTGGTAGCATTACTGTTCTTCTATATAAAAACAAACAGTAATGCTACTACAACACTGTGATTTTTTAATGAATAAGAACGTTCGTTACCTCAAAAATGTGTTTATGTGGCTTGACACATTTTTGCAGAATGGTGTCCGATTATACAAATTAAGCTTAACAAAATCGTGATTAAAGCTTCGACATTTCTTAACAGCAACGTAAATAAACACCGGCGTTGTTCTCTCAATAACACCATCTTGTAATTTATTACTGCTACACGAGAATGTGAATCGATTCGATGGCGAATCGTTCTGGTGACGATTTTGGTTAAAATCCCTAACGATTCGCGACGTGTGGAAACAACCCAAGTTACCTTTGCTTGATCCAGGGCATCTAATGTCTCCCAGTATGCGAGATCGGATCGCTTCAAGCATTTATGTATGGGACTTGAAAAAAAAAATCTCTTTAGGAGTGCTTCTGCTATACAGCTAACGAAAAAAAATCATGGCATTTAAGAAGCTTACACATTGAAAGTAATCATAAATGCCTCCAGAAAACGCAGCTGCCCCTGAACATTTGCAGAGCGGCTTTCCAATATAACACGGCCTTCTCCTCCCTGTGGGCGGCTTTTCCTTATGACAAATGTGATGCAGCGGGCGTGGCTGGAGGAGAGGAGTTAGAAAAGTGAAAGCAGAGAAAAACGCGGTGGGTTTAAGTGCTCATCATCAAGGCATAAGTTGGGAATCAACTCTTACTTGCCCACGCAAAACAGACAACCAAACCTTCCTTCCTTGCTTCCTGCACACGTCGGCAAAATTCAGCGTATGCTAGCACGCGCTTAACACCAACAAACTCCCACGCCACACTCTTCCGTCAGCTTCTGTTAATAAACACTTCGATAGCTGGCTAAAATAAAGTTTGACCTTTACAGTGACGCAATAATTACATAGATACGGCCGTGGAATGACTCAGGGTGTGAAAATTAGACAAAGTCATTTATCAAGCTGGATTGAATGGAGAAAAACTAATAATTAGGCAAGTCCAACCAGAATTTAGAGAGACGTATTCGGTATAAAACAGGGTGACGTTCTACCAGGAAAACCGGGAAAAAGTCAGGGAATTGATCAAGTCTGGAAAAGTTTTGATAAACATATACTGAGATTCAGAGAATTTCAACATTTTTCGGAAAATCTTATTCCTCTATATAATTATACCACACGCCATGGCTGTTTGCTGTGACGTGCATATCACGTGACTGGGCTAGTCCAATCAGACGGCCAAACAGTCGTTGTTCTCGTTCGTAATTGGCTAACTCATGGTGACGTCACGGCAAACAGCCATTGCGCATGGTTTAGCTAATTCGTATTTCACTTTTTACTTCAAAAACGTGAAATACGAGTTAAAACTATCATGTTTTTTTTTTGTTTTGTTTCATTCCTGATAAAGTAAAAACTTGTTAGGCTCAAGTAATATGGGTTATTACGTGTTAAGTATACTGTTCTAGTATTGTTGAGATTACTGCATTCCTACTCTTTACTAGTCCCACTGCAGTTAATTTTTGATTTAGCAAAGCGATGCGATGTAGTTATTGCGATTTGACAGATACGTGAAAAAAAAATGTCTGTTCCTATACTGCATCTTCTGTCAACCGAACAAAACGACGGGAAAAATGTCAGTATTGGTCCGGAAAACCTGAAAAATCAAGGAATTTCATCATGAGGTTTTTAAACGCCACCAAAACGGCAAGCGGTTTATTGCACAGCAGCACAATAATCATCCCGGGGCTATTTAAAACTGCAATTCCGATACGTGACAGTTTAATAACGTGCAGTACGAAGCAGAGCAGAGGAGATTTTCACGTGTCCGTCCGTCTGTATATACGATAACTTTGGAGCGAACTGCCATTCATTTTAAATATTCCAACGTGCATTCTATGTCCTCCTTACAGGTTAAAGTCGGTAAATCAATGAAGGGGAAAGGGTTTTGATTCTCAAATATCAAATTAACCTGACATCATTTCTCCGCCACTAGTTTAATTATTATTCAGGAAAGTTAATCGGAACTTAAGTAATAGATATCGGTGAGAAATATCCGCCTAGTTCTCACGGATATCGTCGCCTAAACTGCAAAACCACGCAAGTGACATTTTGCAAATTTTATAGGAGCAGCGAAAAAAAAAATTAATCTTTTTCACCGTCATCATGGCTGAGCTGTGAGAAAGCTCAGCCTGGTTGCTGGAGGTTTGCGGATCTAATTGCGAAAGTAATTCAAAGGCTTTAAAGTGAATTTCCTTGAGCTACATGGAGACTTTTTATATAACAATCGCCATGTGCATTGGAGGCGGAACTTTACATGTCAAATTATTGTGCAATCATTTACGAGGTTTTAACACGTGACCATTTAGCAGTCTTCTGATTGGTTGACTGATACAAGCTTTGCAGGTGTAAGGAAGACACCTAGAGCCACCTTCTGACACCATAAAACAAAAATCATGAAAAATGCAGTTACGTGGTAATGCAGTTTAGGCGACGATATGCGTTTTAATGGTAAGGTGTGCCACCAAGCTAACTTAAAAATTTGTTTGAACTCAAATAAGTCGATATTTGTAAATTTTATTTGTGAATTATAATGATGAAAGTAAGAATTTTTACATACAACTGATGTCAATTCCTGAACGGAAACTTCCGGTTTCGAAACTTCCTGTCTGGGAAAGTCAAAGCTAAGGGAAAGACGTCCTTTTTTTTACTATCCCAGTTTTCAAATTTCGTGTTTAAGATAAGGCCGTATCTTTTCTGCTTTAACAGTTTAAATAAAATTAGGTAATATATGTATATCCGTGAGGAATAGGTGGTTTACTGGCGATAATCGCTCGTTTACGAGAAACGGGTAGTCTAATATCGAAGGGATGGAGGGAAATCTCACGAGCGCGCTAGAGCGAAAATAAACGAGCTGTTTGACAGTTCCCAGGAACCAGAACAAAGCATACGTGAGTGGACCGGACACTGCCCTGGCCTCCAAGCAATTGCGTATGTCAACTATGTACACACGCGACTCTAAACCCCCCCCCCCCCCCCATAGCAATTGTATTGTTACCCAAAGAGCTAACACGAGACACTAGATTAAAAGCAATTCAACTTGGTCTACCCTAAATCTACGGCATGGCCTAGTCTACCGGTAGACATACATCAATAGTTTTGGCCCTTACAGTATTGGGTGGGCTATGGGTTACCCTCTCTAGCAAAAATCACCCAATCGGCACCATACCACTCTTCTCGGTCCAAGACGCAGCGCGAGTTTTGTGAAGAGTCCCCGGGAACCCTGGGAAACAGCCCAGTAGTAAGCATTGTTGTCTCCAGACCAAAGGAATGCCAGTTCGAATCCCACGACTGACACAAGTAACCGAAGTTTAAAAGCTACTGGCAAAGCTTCTCTCAAAGGAAGTGAAAACCAAAGCCGTATCAAAAGCAGGTGACGTCAATAACGCGGTTTGATGACGTCCATAAGTCTTTTTCAAAGTCCGTACTGACGTTGTCGCCTTGTTAGAACACTAGTACGGAAAACCGATCTAATTTCGTGTTCTATTTGTCCATGTGGTATTTTTGTTGTTGTTCAAACCAACATGACGAGGCCAACTACATGCCTAGTTAGCTGTTTTCTGTTATTTAACCTAACGTTGGCGAACCACTTGTGTAAATATAGATGGTACATACTGGTATGAGTACACAGCACGTACTGATCTGTCACGTCGTGACATGCATACGAATACTGATCGAGGTGGGAGAACTGACGAAGAAAATGTTTTGTAGCGCTCCATTTGGGGCGTCGGACGAAAGTCTAACTGGAAAATAGTCTAATGGGAAAATTGTCTAATATCTGCCTAAATAAAAAATCTGGAAAATCATCTAAACGGAATATCGTATAATGGATAAGCGTAAAATAGATAAACGTCTAACTGGACAATAATATACATAATAAGATCGTTGAACTCAGAAAGTATCAACAATGTAAGTATCTAACAATCACTTTAATCGCTTTTCATTCTTAGTGTTCGTGTTCGGGTTGTGATGATTCAGCATGCCTGTTTTTAAAACAGTGCATCAAGTGATTTGAGTCACAGGATGCTCTGATTGAGTGAGCAAAGTGAACGAAAATCAGTATTTGTCAGTCAGTGTGCACAAAACTTGGATTGAACCAACTTCATTCGGTGAAAGCGTTTGTTAGCCAGAATGCACAAAATTAGGATTGAGGAAACTTAATGCGGTGAAACATGGACGTACACAAACAACCAAACCGTACCAGTGTTGCAAACGTTACATCCAAGACCAGCTGTGCGTAGCTCGGGCTTCCTTTAGTATTACTGAAACGTCTAACTGGACAATAATACAGCTGCGACTTCTGATGTTATATGTATAGCCACAGCGAACGCGGACATTAGACGATTTTCCATTATACGAATTTCGTGTTAGACGATTTTTCGTTATACTGTATACGTTCTTCCAATTATGCGATTTTCCAGTTAGACGATTGCCTCTCTTCCCCCTCCATTTGTCTCCCGTCGCCCCTTCCCCCCCCCCCCCCCCAAAAAAAACCGGTAAGGAATGTTAAACTTGACTTTATAAATTTAGGTGCCCTCAAGAGTCAAGACGGTTTCGAAATAATACCCGAGTTGTGTTTATTTTCGACACAGAGTAGTAATTGTGTCCAGATACTGTAGTCTGTAAATGTAAATAATTGCACAGTGTTTCCATGTCCTGTAATAGAAAGTTATTTCCGTAATCGAAACTTAACTTCAAATGTCTTTCTTGTCTTTCGAACAAGAAAGACAGACAGACAGACAATGGGAAAGTCGAAAACAGAGCTGTTTTCAGAGAATGAAACGATGCTCGGCCACCATCCCTACAATCGGAAGGGGGGGGGGGGCGACGAATGAATGTTGTTTTATTAGGCGAAGCAAGTTCCGTTAAAATCAAGTTAAATTGAAACGATATCTACACTTAGCTTTGAATGAAAACATGGTTTAAAGAAAAAATAAATAAACGGCCAATGTCGTAAGTATGCTGAAATCTTTATCCTCATTCCTGTCTTTGTTTTTATTCCAACGGAGTGTCATCGGGATGAAAAGTATTACAACCATTGGGGTAAAACAAGAAACCTCAAAGAGAGACTGAAAGGGAGACCAGAATGGTCAGTTAATTCTTTTTGTGAAAATGCAAAGATTGATTTCTAAAAGTGCAAAACGACGAGGTGTGCTTTAAGGTGAAGAACTTAACCTGAAAGGTTCAAGCATACTGCTAAAGATGCACATTTTACCTCGTCACAACGCGTCAGCCAGGTATACCGACCGAGGAGGTGTATGTGGGGCGTCGGACGAACGTCTAACTGGAAAATCGACTAATGGGATAATTGTCTAATATCTGCACAAATAAAAAATCTGTAAAATCGTCTAAACGGAATATCGTACAATGGAAAAATCATCTAAACGGAATATCGTATAATGGATAATCGTATAATGGATAAACGTCTAACTGCGGTTTCTGATGTTGTATGTATAGCCGCAACGAGCGCGGCAACGCGAGCGAGGCAGGGACATTAGACGATTTTCCATTATACGAATTTCCTGTTAGATGATTTTCCATTATACGAATTCCAGTTAGACGATTTTCCATTATGCGAATTTCCTGTTAGACGACTTTCCGTTATACTGTTATATGGTACACGTTCTTCCGGCAATTATACGATTTTCCATTTAGATGATTATCCTTCGCGGCTCGCCCCGTGAATATCATGGCTAATAATGTTTTGACTGTCTCTCCTCCTAAAGAGAGACCGCCTTTTCTTTGCAGCGCCAGAAACTGACTGCAAAACGGCAGTTTTCATCCGTATTACCAGTCTTGACTCGTCTCTGTACCTAACTCCCTTGATCCTTTCCTCCCATCCACGCGTCCAGGGCGGCAGCCATTAATCAAGGGCCAAGCCACGTGACAAGAGCGCTTAATCACTCCAGGTCACAGTAGGACCAATTGGCCGCTACCGCTTCATGGCCACCTCCTGGTCAATGGAGGAAGTTAGGGCTAGCTGTTAATGGCAGATGAGGTCCGCGATGGTCGGCACCCTACCACCAATTGACCTTTTACGATTAACCACACAAGCAGCATGGAAATTCTTTACTTACATACAACATTCACATTCCCAGTAAAAAACACAATAACCCACCACCTAACAGCTACCACCTAACCAGCTAACCAACTACCAGCCAACATCTAAATTCAGCAGACGGAACTAAGGTCAGATCAGCACCAAGGTACAGATCAGAGTTTGAGTGTATCATGTTTTTGGTACCTCGTCACCCAAAAATTATTCGACCAGAGAACCAGTTACCTGGATTGATCAGACGACCTAATTACCCGGGCCTGACAGACCGGTTTTAAACAAAATGAGGCCCATTGTCGCCCAAATTTACAAAGATACTAAGTCCATTTCCAACGTGGATAAACACTACAGCGAGGTTTCACGTGAACTAAATGCTACAGCGAGGTTTCACGTGGACTAAATGCAACAGTAAGGTTTCACGTGGAGTAAATGCTTCATTAAGGTTTCAGTTGGACTAAACGCTACAGTAAGGCTTCACGCGAATTACATGCTAAGATTTCACGTGACTAAACACTACATTAAGGTTTCACGTGGACTAAACGCTACAGTAATGTTTTACGTGAACTAAACACTACAGCAACGCTGTCATATCTGAAATCCTACAGGAGCACTGATTAGTGTTCCTTTCTTCGTTTTGACTTCGGCTCAGTTAAAACTTACCTTAAAAGTCAAAAGAGTTTTTGTTTTGTTTTCTAATCAAGTAAAGATCAGCATAGCCGATTGTATAGCTCCACCCAAAACCAATAATAGTATAAGAGAAGAAGACAGTAAGTTTCCAAAAAGGATCGGCCCTACAAAGTAGTGATATCTTTCCACCAAGAAAAGGTTATGACGGTTAACTCAATTACCCAACCAACTTGGTGCATATTTCTCTTCGTTAAAGGGATATACCTCCCAGCGCCATTTTTCTCGATCCTCCACATCAAGTACGGCCCCAAAGGTCTATTTCCTTACCGTTAGTCTTTCCCTTGCTAAAAATCCTTTTTTAAATGTGGCGTCTAGGAGATTTTCTGTTGAATAACTTTATTTATTAACGATCCGTCACTAAATGATGCATTGCGCGCGTACAATAACCATGACGTTTCATCTCTGTGTGTACATCTACTAATTTTCTAATAATTACCATGAGATCTAAAATCTAATAGACTAATGCGGTAAAAATTAAAATTAATTATTCCAATAGATCGCCGAAGCAAAATTATAAGACACTAGTCTAGAAAATTATAAATTGTGATTCTAAAATACGTGAATCATTCCGGTTTTTGACGACACAATCATGTTGGGTTCACGGTGGCTGGACTATTAGGCGCAATGCCAATTAAGACAGTAGCTATGTTTTTCACTGCGAGGAACGAAGCTACCGTCTCAGTTGACCTTAGCTGTGGTAAATACGCGGATGTGATCGTCTCGTCGGTGTTGTGAGGCAGGCGGAAGGTTATAAGGCAGGCGCTATGTTGCTTTAATTCGTTTTAACTGTTTGACTTTGTAAGGACTACGTTAAGGACTACGCCCAAGTCGCAATGCAGTAGTAATAGCCTAATCATACTTTAAGAATGGTAGCGATATAAGCCACACAAAAGTGTATGATAGCATAGTATCCACTCAATAAAAGCGGTAGGCTGGAAGTGGAAGAGGAAGAAATAACGTCAATGGTACCCTCTGTGTTTTGGGAGGAAGTTTTATTATTGCAACTGGCGACTTAAGCCTACATTTAGTACGACGTTCATTTCTTAAGAACTCTAAGCTTACAGTATGACTAATGAATAATAACAGGGTAACACGGAAGTAAAACCAACAAATTCCGCCATCCTAGAATTACCCCCAAATAGTTTCTACCCTAACCCCGTTTTCACCCACAATGGCAATCGAAACCTCTAGAACTGGGGATAAAACCCCCAATCTGCAACACTGGTTAATAGGCGATTTACATAAGGTTTTTCAACGAATTCAAGGTTGTGTGTGTACTCGAACCTTGTTGACAGTTTTGGAAGGTATTTATCTTCATGCAGTATCCTCATGTATTATCCTCATGCATTACCATTCTGAACCCCCTGTTCTGTTTATACTGGACTGCAGCGATCGAGAATATATTCTTAAAGAAGGACCCTTTGTTTACATGCAGATCATCTTTATTGCATGAGGGCTACTCGCTTATCAAGTCATTGGGGGTGAAGTGTTGAGATATGAATGTGAACGGGCCAAAGCAACTTAGCCAACTGTCGGCGGGCCTGTTTTCAATCAAATCGCATGTGCGCATTTTATTTATTGCGTTTTTGGCCTTGGCAACGCGTGTATTTTGGGGGACCGAGTATGATTGGCCAAGTTCCGGGCATGCTTCATTGGTTGCCATGGTAACAATCAACGAACGCTAAGCCAAGTTCAGCCACTATACGTCTTTTAAATTCACCTGCATGATTCAAGGAGAAGGACGAAAACACACCGACCGTCCGTCCAGGAGGTTTGACCATGGAGCGGCATGGTCTTGTCACGTAGCGCGATAAGTCCATGGGTTGACTGACTGCAACGGAGTATTTTAAGATCAAAAATAAAATGTCCCTATCAAACAAAAAAAATATTCCATAACGAGAACAGAAGATGGGTGAAGAGGAGAGCTTTAACGCCAATCAGTTCCCCTCCGCATATCTTATATAGGTTACATACCTTCTTCTTTTTAATGTAATGAAGGTGTGGCGTGCACAAGAGGGGGACGGGGGGGGGGGGGGGGGACACTGCTCTTGTCCTTTTAGAAAATGCCTTTTTTTGTCCCAACTCTTGCTGGTGCGGCACTGCCTCAGAAAGAGCTAAAGGCCTAAAAAAGTTCTAAAAAGGACAAAGAAAGGCATGAAAAAGACAAAAATGGATGAAAAAGGGTTAACAGAGAAAGCAAAAAAAAAAAGGTCTCCAGAAAAAATATCCATTTGCTCTGTGCCCTTTCACTAAAAGTTGCCTCCTGCCATCTCGGGGGTCTGTATACACAATACTGAATATACACCACACGAAATACTGTTAAAAAATAAGCATGTGAAGTGTATGTCTGGAATTTTTTGTATAGGCAACAAAGTTCGTGTATCTTGTATTTTATGGTTTTTCAGCTATACAAATTTTAGCGGTTGATCGTAGACTGCAGAAACAGGAACGTTAACTAAAAGGTCCCAGAAGAAGTCCGGGTTAGAAACCCGTTGGTGTTGGAAACCAAAGAGGAGTAGCCTGCAGAAAACAGAATTGTTCATAATTGTTTGTTGGTATAATTTAGCAATGTTGTGATTCGATGAACATCTAAGATTTCTTTCCCAGCAACTATACGTTACGGCCTCGATAATAATCGTGTGGCCTTGGACGCAATGGAAACATTATAATGTTGGCACCCTTCCCCACGCCCGTCCGTAATGCTGAATCCTAACACGGGAATAAGCATTTTGCGGCCTATCAACCTTCTTCAGTTCACACTATTTCGGGGCTCAGACCCAGATGGGTCATCAGCCCCAGAGACAGCAACCACACAAATTGAACACTTCACCATCCTACACAAAATAATTAGAAAAACGGAGCCGAAAATATGTAGTGTGTATATACCAACCACTCCCTCCCTTCACCCCAACCAAAGCCCTTATCGGAAAAATAGGCCTCGTTCGGAATCAACGTGGCCGAAACTGATTAAAAACGAGATAAAAACAAAGAGCAAGCATAAATGGTAGAGAAATGCATAAACTTAAAATTTTGGGGGAAAAAATCGGGAAATAGCCGGAAATTTTAGCCCTTACCCCTTGATACGCCCCTGTAGAAAAGCAATGATTCTCAAACAAAAAAAAAAAAAATGCGATCAGTGCTGAGACGTGAACCAGTACCATAACCTCCACCACAGGAGAAGAAACTTGACTCGAACGCGTCGGTACCCTTTCCGAAAAGGATGACGCGGCGGAAGTACATTCATAGAAATGCGCCTGCGCTGTAGTGTGTTCATTAATAGCAACGAGCGCACACCGACTGAGCGCTTCATCTGTACACGAACAGTGGATGTGAACGGACGATTGTGAGCGCATTTTCACGCAATAAACTTCGGCGTTAATATAGAACGCTGCACAAGTTACATCGTTTCAAATTAGCACAGGGCGATACTTCAGTTCTTTCTGTAAATGACCGTTCAGGTAACGTTTCAAACCATACAATCAATGATTTTCCTTTATTGGTTAAAAAAAAAAATGGTTGTTAGCTTTTATACATACGGAGAATGAATTAGTTGCACTGCTGTGATGTGACTGTTTACAGCATCGTTTTCGGGAAGTTAACATAGAGCCTGCATCATTGCAAATACGCAACACAATGAAAGTTAGACAGCAATTCTATCGAAAAAACACCATCCAGTTGCTTACCGCGAATTAGTAGTTACATATATAGCTAATGGCGATTGACGAACTCGGCCAAAACAAGCGACGAACCAATATGGCGGAGGGCACTTCCTGTTGACGAGCCGGGTTGCCATGGAAACGTAAGACAGTGCGTTGATATGAGCAGACAGGCAGTTTCTTTTCCATCCCAACACTTTCTTCTCCTATGCCTCCACTGCTCATTAGAACAACGGATTGACCGAATTTGACGGATTGATCCTGCCTTCCGATTGATTTGATTTGATTTGATTTATTAAGGAGCACCAACCTTTGGAGATTATCAGCCCCGAAACTACCAACCACTGCCTTCCGTAGTAGTAGTTGTTTTTACTTAAGGGAGCCGAACCCACACGAGGTTATCTGCCCGGCCCACGGCAGACGATGAGAGGGAGAATTTAGCTAAAAAGAACCAAGAGGAAAATCCAGGATCTTTGACATGCCCAATGGGCATGAGCACGAGACAGCACAGGGCCCTTCCCGTTCCGAAAATACCCTTCCACTGACTTCCTTTCATCGTCCTCAAAATGCCCTTTCAACAATGGCTAGGGAAGAAGGCTGAGGGCCACCAATATCCAATTCGGCGCTGTAAGAAGGTATGTCCATCCAACGCAAGTGTGAAAACATAGCAACAACGAAATAATCATTTACAACAGTGCAATTCTACAGACTTGGGGGAATAGAAATATACAGCGTGTAAAAGCTGCGGGCAAGGGCGGACTTTATTACTGGTCAAGGTGACTGAATGGTGCCAGAGCACAGCGTATCTGCGACTCCCCTTTTGCCTGTTTGCCCATTTATTGCATTTTGTTTCCGTTCAGGTAGGTAAAATTATGAAGAAAAACCATTAAAACAAAGGTAAAAATCAATTTAAAAAAAGAAAAACCATTAAAACAAACGAAAGAACCATTAAAACAAAGGCAAAAACATTAAATCAAACGAAATAACCATTAACAAAGGAAAAAACAATTAAAACAAAGGCAAAAACCTTTTAATCAAGGGCAAAAACCATTAAAACAAAGGCAAAAACCATTAAAACAAAGGGGGGAAAAACATTAAGGCTTTTCGAAGCTGCATGGCGACAAATACTCAGTCTTGCAGAAGTTGACCGCAGCATTTGATCGTTGCTTTAATTTACTGTAGTGTTGTCGCCGGGCTTGGAGAAACTGACCAGAATGTGAACGTTGCAGACTAGAGGACAGTCAGATGTGATGCCCCAAATGCCTCTATCACCCAGATGTTTTAGTGCCTTATGTCGCCATGAAGCTAAATGCCTTCCGTTTAGAGGATCACAAGTTTCACACGAAGGAACACAACTGGGCACTAAATAATCGTGCGTTGTAGTGCCGAAGGTATGTCAAAAATAGAACCAATAGCGTGAAAGCTGCTTGTAAGTCTCTCCCCCTACCATGACCGAGAAGTGCCATTGCCCGGGTCCCTATTCCAGATGTCGATCAAATCAGGCTTCGACTTGTGGTAATGTTGGACAGCAATACCTACCTCCACAATGCCGATCCCCCCCCCCCCCGCGACCTCCTCCCTGATCCCCAACAATCTCAGTTTCTCTCCCTCCCCAATCCCCCATCTCATAACTTCAACATTTTTCACAATAACGCAGAATGAAGAATTTATTAACAACTGAATTCATTAAAAAGAATTTATTAAAAAT
>JAHWFP010054980.1:0-13856 GCA_023313725.1 Lithobius niger | reverse complement strand
AAAAAAAAAAATATTATAGAGTTCACACAAAATCACAAACCTAAACGGAGTCATACTGACAGTGAAGAAAAATACAGTAACCAGCTTCTTGTTATTCTTCGATAGTGGAAACTATTTAACAATAACAAATATTTATTTTTTATAAATTCAAGCTACCTGATGCCAGAATATAGCATCACAATCGCACAACCGGAAAAAAAAACAGGCAGAACGCTCACCATCCACGCACGCTCATTTTGGTAAAGCTCGACTACAACTGTCAACCGTAAATCCCCATGCACAAATTGAATTAATAAACTTTCTTAGTGTTTATACTTGTTTGTTATTTTGGATTGAAATTTTTTTTCCAACCCCCCCCCCCCTCCCTCCTCGTCCCCACGGTCACGTCCCTTACTTATACAATATATTTACCAGGCAGACGTAGGCCCATTCGTACAGGTATTTTTTGATGAGTAAATTAATTAATAAAACTTGGAATTATTGTTATTTATTATTACAGTTAGCTAATGAAAATGTGTGCCCCCCCCCCCCCCGAAAATATTTCTAGTGCCGCTGCTGAGCATAGGTAGAGGTCCAACAGTATGTTCTAAAATTTTAAATGTTTCCCTATAATTTGTTAAAACCCATTAGTTACTTTGTGGTCTTGTTAGTTCATTTGCCATTTTAAATAATCAGTAAAAAAAATTGCATTGTAATTTCTGCATTTGTGCCCTCGCTATTTACACTACCCCCTTTTTTTTATGCGACCTGTGATACCATTGGTGGTTTTACGCTTATGAGTACAGTTAAAAGTTGTCGTGATTAGTTAGTGTACGATTTTCACTGCATGACTTGTTTCCACCATCTACTATCTACAAACTATTTTTGTTATTTACTGCTGCTAATATTTACTAGTTGCAGCGATTTTGATGTAATTATTGAGTAAAAAACGAAAATAATTAGTCACAGATAACCCTTATTTTTATCAGCTCTGAATGTAACTCGTGGTCGAGACAAATTTTCGATAAAACACTATGTCTCTATTCAAAAGACAAACAAAACTTACAATTGGCTCGGGAATAGGAGTATAGGCGACAGCACTCATGTTAACAGTTTTCTGTTCATCAGCAGCTGAAAAAAGAAAATAACAGCACCATTTGAGATTACTGATTTTTTTCGTGGGCGTGATTGTGTGCGTGTGTGCTTGTTTGAATTAGAAGAACTCTGTAGTGGACATTTTCCTACGATTTGCTAATTAAACTTCTTAGGCCTAAGCTCAATCAATGTTAAAAACTACGACGGAAACGCGAAACCTACTGCCGTCCTAAGAATTCAGTAAATTTTTAAATTTTTATTTTTGGGATCACTACTTTACATGTATACGGATGCAAACCTATTTACGGTACCTTTTACACTCAAATGTCCGACTGCCTGAGTGGGGAATTGAATCCACAACCTTTGAAACCAAAGGCGTAAGTCCTACCGCTGAGCCATGCTGACACGGCCTTTAAAAGGAAACGTCCATAGACCGTGTCAGTACGGCTCAGCGGTAGGACTTACGCGTTTCGTTTCAAAGGTCGTGGGTTCAATTCCCCGCTCAAGAAGTGCGACATTAAGTCCAAAAGACAACGTAATTAGGTTTCCATCCGTATTTATTTAACCCTTCTGGAGCCCATTTGGCTTTCCATCCTGTTTGGTCACTACTTTGCCGCCCACGACGACATAATCATCTTTCTCTCAGGCCTCCAATGATTTTACTATTGTGCTTTAGTTCATTTATTAGTGTAAAATTTTAAGGTATTAAGGCAGCGGCTCGGCAACCACGAGCAGACTGACCATGCGCCCAAATGGCCAATGGCCAAACTTTGATCATTCGCTTTCTTTGATGATTTTGAAAACATTGTTTACAAACAACAGGAAGTGCCAGACTTTCGTTGGCTAAATAACTGTTGCTAGCAACCGGTTTGTATAGTTGCTAAACATCCTATAATAACAAATTTATATTTAATGTGTGTTGACGCAAATATTCTAGTACATAAAAGTACTTATATTTTTGTACATCTACTGGACGATTTAAAATAAAATTCTCCGCTAGCAAGAAACCTCGAGTTGTAGAACCCGTCATACGACTCGGATGGGGGGGGGGCGCGCCCCCCCCCATAAAACAAACACAACAGGCGCCGAAAAACTAGATAATTTAAAAAAAATTAAGATTTTCGGACAGTTTTGCAAGCATTTAAAAAATATTTCGGACATTGTTGCATCACTTGTATTTCAAAGGATTCAAAGGATTTTAGCTAGGGTTAACTGCTTCCGGTCATCTTCCCGACACTTGTACTTTCTCAACAATAAAGATTCATTGCAGGGCGTACATAAAATTCTATAGAGCAGTGGCACAATGCAGTATTATTGTGTATTACTCTATGGTGGAGTCAGTAACTGGGTTAGCTGCAAGGAGCACTGGAGGACGAAAAGAAGGGCGTCTTACTGAAGCCAATGCTATTAGACTGGATTTCTTAAGGCTATAACGCGCGATTTTTGTTGTTGGAGAAAACAACGTTCTTTTAAGCCTAAGAAATCCGCTCTCAAAGCACTGTCATGACTAGAAGTGCCGGTGTTTTCCGTTACATTTTAATCTAGTGCACCTTGTAGCTATTACCTCCAAATGGTGTCTCGTAGCCAATATGACGTCACTCGATGCTGTTCTATAGAGGTACGAAGGATGCCAGGCAACCTCCATAACACCTAAACCAAACTAAAACAGTTAAGAATATAAAAAGGAAAACAAAACAAAAACTGAGGTAAACCAATGTATGGTGGCAGTCGAAAGCAAAAAGCATATAAAACGACGTGCCCAACTTCACCCCTCCCCCCCACCCCCCCAAAAAAAATAAGCTTCCTAATCGAGTGTCGTGCATGAAGACGACTCATGATACATTTTCTTGCTTCCCGGTTGATTTGACTATTTTGTTGGTAATACACACATTGACCTGGTCCATCGTACCCCGATCACTTATAAATTGTGTTTTCCCCCTTTAGAATTGACGAACTTCTGCTTACCCGCCCCATTCCCCCCCCCCCCCCCCCAAAAAAAAATTACCCGACTTTTATTGGAGGATTGGTGAACCAAACTGCCGCACCTGTCGTGTCATGCTGGAGTAGACTACTATATATAGGTATTGATCTGGTATTGGTAATAAACACTGGTCAGCAACACTGGACGAATTACATACAGTAGCTGCATGCTACGAACAGTACCGCAACTAGCTTTTTTCCAAGGAGGAGTGCAGGGGGGGGGGGGGGGAAATATTGGGCCCCTCCTCAACAATTAAACAATTGTGGAGACAAAAGGGCTCCCAATCCAGGCCATACAACAGTGAATTTTGCGCCTTTTGGGGCCTGACTCGTAAATGTTGGGCTCCCCTACCACCTGGGCCCGGGTGCCTTGCACCATCCCTACTAGAGCAGTGACATTGGCACCAGTATGGGTTTTAGAGGGAGGGCATAACTACAAGGTGTACTACATAAAAATGGAGGGAAAAACAACGGAAGAGCGAATTTCTTCGGCTTAAAATAACGTTGTTTTTTCCAACAACAAAAATCGCGTATTTTAGGTCTAAGAAATCACTCTTAACAGCATCGGCTTCAGTATGACGCCCTTCTGTTTCTCTCTGCAGTGGCCCTTGCAGCTAACCCATTAAGGCTCCAGCATAGAGTTATATGCAATAATACTACGTCGTGTCACTGCTCTATTGCGGCACTGGCTACGAACGAAGTGAGTATATTGCTCTAGGATGCTACTTTGCTACAATTGACCTTGTCTGCCTGATCTCTCTCTCTCTCTCAGTTTGCTTTCCCTCTAAACATCTCACTGTTGTATATATTAGCTTAGTTTTGTATATATTGCCAAACATTAACAATGTAAAATGTCAAGGACTTCAAGGCTCCCACTTGTCATAAATTTCATCAATTTTCTGATTTTAACGAAATATCAAAAATGTGCCATAACATTTCATTACATGTCATAAAATAATATAAAATAACGTAATGAGCAGACTTGGCATCTATAAAGAAACACTTGAGGAAGACAGAACCCAGCAGGAAGGAAGTGCCAAACTTGATGAAGAATTAACAAGTATTGAAGTTCGAATAGAGCAGCGTCATGTGACGTCATATTGGCTACAAGAGAGATAGCTGCAAGGGGCACTAGATTAAAATGGAGGGTTAAAGGCACATAAATCCCTCCGTTCTGGCCGCTTTACTCTGCGTCACCTACGCTAAAATATAGTTCAAACGACCGCAGCGCGCATTGCTCTACGTCACTAGTCATACTCATTTCGGGGCCGCTGCAACGTGACACATCGTACGACCAAGTCGCACTCTTGAGCGAAGGTTTAATTATCCTTCCTCCAGGGCCGCGGCTTGCCAGCGATGTGGCGGGAGTTATATACCGCTCGGACCGAGACGTTTAAAACAAGCCTAATAACATTCACGCGCCACTACTGACATCTGCATCGTACCCTTAGACCCGCAAATAAAAGGTAAATCAGTTTATATAAAACTATTTCCGGTAATGTATCGAGTGAAACTGTTAAAATATACCGGAGGGAGTTATGTGCCTTTAAACAACGGCACTTCTAGTCAAGGCAGTGCTTTGAGAGTGGATTTCATAGGCTTAAAATAACGTTGTTTTCTCCAATCCGTATGCTGTTAGGTTGGAATTGGAAAATAAAGATTCCACTTGCTTAAAAATGTCAGCAACTGCTAACAAATCGACAAAAATCGTATATTATAGGCCTAAGTCTTCAGTAAGACGCCCTTCTTTTTCCCCTCCAGTGATCCTTGCAGCTTTCCCAGTTACTGACTCCAGCATAAGAGTTATATACAATAATACAACGTTGTGTTACTGCCCTTGAAGCCCAAACAGTGGCATTGAATGTCGCTGTACTAACAGTCCAAGGGTACGACAAATTGTTCAGAAATAATAACAAAAAATAACCTCGTCGGAGTGATATACTAGGGGCACAGGCATGCGGTAGAGAGACACACAGTGATACAGCAAGCGTTTGGACCTATTGCAAGAAAGAAGCTGCTGCATTGCTTCAGTTCAGCCCAAGTTTTTCAAACGCAACTAGTGTAGACGTAAACTGTGTTGTATTTCATTATAGTGTATATAGAAGAAAAACAGCCAAGTAAGTGCACAAATTATGCACCAAACACATTACGTTTCAGCGCGTAACAAATGATAATAATGAGAATATAGGATAGTTTTGTCATAAAATTATCATAAAATTTCGATCTATTTTGTCATAAAATAAAAAAATAAAAAACTGCGATTTATGCGTGGAAGCCTTGGGACTTGAAGCAAGGTAAGTTCGAGGGCTGTCTGTCCGACAAGGTCACAACCGAGTTTTTAGGCAACAATTCCTTCCTTCCCAGGCCTCATTCTGTTTCAAGCAGTGCTAAGATTTAGACTTCCTTTTTAGGTTATTGCTACTAGAAATGTATCCTCTCTTTTCCCTCAACTGTCCTTATTTTAAGCCATCATGCCCCAAAACTATTCACCTTAATCGTCCTTTTTACAACTGGTGCAGGGTTATGCCAATGGTAGGTGAGCCAGCTAGTCCATCAAAATAATCCTGAACCAATAAACATCGAACGTCAAATTACTGTTTCACGAATTACTTTTTCATCTATCACTGAACCATCCAGCATCCGACCCATCCCATCTGCAACTTCCGCCCTGACTTCCGCCCACATCCCTGCACTACAATAGCTACGAAGACTACGATGGCGTTTGGTGCACGTCATTGACCATAGGTAAGTCATTATTGTCACACGAACGTGCGTGATGATAATAACAGTAATTCGTCAGTTTCACGTAGCGCTGTCAGGGTATTCTCTCCCGCCCCGCCCCCCCCCATGCCGCCGGTGACTCGAAATCAAGTGTTCTGATCGTACCCAGAGATCCAAGGAAGTCTCCCAATTTTTATATCATTCATACCCAATTTGTTTCGATATATTTATTGGAGCGCAAGTCTTCAGGAACTTTCGCATGTACTTCCCATATACTTCCATAAATTAAGGGTGTATTTAGCAACCATCTCTCTTTCCATTCTGGCAGCTACAGTTTAGTCGTCACGGTAAAGGTGCCGTTGCCATGGCAACAACGATTACCTATAACGTCGTTTGGGTTTTAGCGCTTGCAGTGTATAATCCGCAACAATAAGATAAACAATTCCTCCTGACGAAATAATTTTTCCAGTCGCTTCTGAACTCTCATTATTTTATTGACTGTTTTCGTTACGAGTCGGCAGAGCTAAAACCGCAACCGTGTCGGAATTACGGATGATTCCTAGTTTTTAGTGCGAGAATGCAAAGCGAGGTCGTGGCATAAATAGGCCCTAAGCACTAGATCTGAGTTCAGTACCATGTAATCCTAGGATTGTACTGAGTGCAATCTTAATTAGGATTACAACAGACCACCCCCTAGCCATTAGGGTGTCGCTTAAAAAATCGATTGTAATTTTTTTTAGAAATTGTTGGACCCTACCCTCCAAAGTTGTTCCTTTTATGCTAGAAACTACATAGAAAAAATTTGGGGGGAAAATATTAATATTTAGAGGTAGCTCAAGTCACCTGAAGGTTCACCTATTCGTCATGTAATAATAGTGCCGCTACTGTAACAAATATCACAAGAAATAATATGTTCTCACTTAATGATGAACGATTGATAGCATGCATGATTGCACACTTCAATTATTTAAGTTGGATCAGTATTCTCTATTTATTACCTTCAGCTACTCGTCCAGATAGCCCAGCAAGCATCTCATTTCTGGTGTCTGGGAAAACACTCAGGTGATTTTCTACCACTTGCAACGAAAACTGTAGCTGAGGTTCGTTTCGGGTTATGATTCCACTGACCTCCTTAATTAATGCAACTCCACGTTCAACGTGGACATTCACACCTTTCATTGACCTCACTACGTCTACCTCTCTTGTAGCTAAGTGTCTTCCCAGGTTACTGGGTCATATAGAAAGAACAGATTGGAAGCTCCCTTACTTCAAAGTACGAGTTAGATCTCTTGCTTGCATAATTCTCCAAATTCAATTCTCAAAAGGATTTGAGGTCGACACTGATTCACTATTGAGGGACCTCATCTATCTCTTCCTGTCTCATGGTTCTAACTATAAGCTGCTTTGTAGATTGAGGGAACTGCATATGAGATAGCGAAAGTGACATAAGATATTCTGACAAACACCACAGGTGCTCTGCAAGCTTCTCCGAAGCTGCTTTGGAATGGCAACGTGAATGCTTGAGTAGTCAAGAAGGGTCTTAAGTAACAGGAACTCGATGTAATGTGTATGGTGCATTTGGTGCTAAGGGAGCTGCCGTCCATGCCTTCAGATATACCCGAACGGCAAACATTCACAGGTCGCAAATTCCACTCTCGTCTGGACATGTGAGCTTTAACTGGGACCAGAACATCGAAATGTTGAAGGACTTGAAAATTTTGCCTGAAGCACTGTTCTGGGACCCATGATTCTTACTCCTCGAGTAAGAACAGCACCCATAAAAATCATAAGCTCGTAGATTTCTTGATAATCATCTTTGGAGTGTTCCTCCTGGAGCTGTTTCTTAATAAATTCCAGAATGTTTTCCTTATGTCCACCAACAAATTTAAAATATCCGATTCATAAACACCTTTCTGGAATCTGTCTTTATGAAACACCAACTGTGCTTGAAATCGTTTAAAAAGGAGAACTTCGGAGCTGAGGAAGGCCCCATACAAACTTGATGAGTTCCATAGCATTGTGACGATATGCTAAGTAAGGAAGATTCTTGCCAAGCTACTTCTCTAAGATACAAGCACCGTGGCTGGCCAGTGTTTGAACTGGTCGTATCGAAGCACATAGCAACCACCTTGTCATGGATACCCAAATTGTGCGACGTTTGGCGACGCTGAGTAACTCAGAAACTCCTTTTAATGAAACGAGGACTGGTAGCCTGTCGACTGTCTCCTTCAATCGAACATCTTGTCTAGAGTTTTCAATCCTAGCGCACGACTAAAGAAACATGTCCTTGAAAATCTTCTTTCAGCGTGGACGATTCACAGCTCGACATTCCATTTTTTTTTCGTTATAAGGTGTCATGATTCAAGGCAATGTTACTGGTGCCATGGCCCTAGCTCTTGGCAGTTGCCGCAGGGACAATTGCTGCCTTTCGACTTGATACCTGTAAAAATTAGTAATGTAAATTGCTCTGACTTGTTTCCAGCTGATCCTTTCCATCCTAGTCCTCCATATACTTGACTTGCCCCTTTTATTCTGAACTGAAGATGCAAGCACTGCTGCAGTCAAACTTTCCTGCTTCTCGGGGTTACGCCAATCGCCAACGCCTTACACTCATCTTCTCGCGCTCTGCCATTCTGTTCACCTTTTTGGCGAGATTCACATCTAAACTTGCCATTGACCCTCGTCAACCTGGCTCTCGCTGAACCAGAAAGAACTGATTGTCTTCATCAGTAGACATCATACTGAGAGCACTGGCGTATGCTTAAAGCACAATGTATTGAACAGTAACATGAGAAACTTGACTTCTTTGAGCTACCTCTAAATATTATTCGATTTTGCTCAAATTGTGCCAGAATTATTTTTTTATGTATTGGAACAAAATCAGAGGGTAGGACCATACAAATTTGCAACTTCGAAAATAAGAGCCACCCTACTAGCCATGTTATAAATCCACACTTTAGTTGAGTTGAGTTTATTGAAAGCGGTAATTATTTGTCCTATGCCCTATAGTCAACGTCTTGAGGGACAATTTAGCTGGAAAAATCCAAGTGGAAAATCGGGTCTTTGACATGCCACACAAATGGATTCATACCAATGGGCTTATTATAAGGGATTGAATAACGGTCGGCGAATAAAATTTTGTTGAGTGCTTGGTGTGGAGTATCCAGAAAAATTGACAGATAGCTCGGTTAGAGGTTTGGCCGCAAAAAAAAAAAAACCTTGGTTTTCCTAAGTATACACACCAAAAAGTCGATGCGGATGGGCGCGCTTTTAATATTTTATTTTTTAACGTCTCAAAATCTGATGTGGTGCGTCTATTTTTCTCTGTTTCGTGAAATACATAAATTTGTAATCGCGTTTGTGTGTATATATATATGCATATTTCCTTATGGAGCTTCCTTTCATTGTGAAAAAAACGCATATTGAGATTCAACAGGCACAAAACATGACCGAATTTCCAAGATTTTTTTGGATTATGGATCCAACAGTCAAACAAAACGGCGAATGCTACTTCAATAAAAAAAAAGGTGAATACAAAAAAAAAAAAAAAAAGAATCAGAGGATCAGTTCGTTTTTGCATTTTTGAACTCCAGAAGATATTGCTTTCCTTGCGTTTCGTTAAAATCACGTAAACAAACTAGTATTTGGTGCGCAATTGAGATCGGGAATTTTAACACTTGGGAGTTTGCAACATTAGCTACAGTAACAAAATAGGTGGTGTGCTGGACATTCTTTGCCTGAACTGTAGCCTTTCTTCTGTCAGCAGCCAGCGTAGTATTGCACAACAGACTGCTTAGCAATATAATGTCACTTTTACTAGTATCCAAAGTAAGAAATAGATTTTTGAAATCTGACACGTGGGCTATTTGTTAATTTTATTAATTTTTATTTATTTATTGAACTACAAAAAGTAGTAATGCGGTCTGTAATTACTGACATGGGCGCTTATGAGAACCAACGTTATACTTTTTTTCCGCCGCCATCAAAGTGCATTTCAGGATGTGGCCCACATCATTTTTGGGATAGGTCGGTAAGCAATTCGAATCTTTGCAACGTAATTTCTCATTGTGTTGCAGTAACAGCTTGTTTTTGACACCAAGGGTGTGTGCGTTCCACTCCAGACTTGAGAGCGCTATGCACAGTATTCAAATTAAAAATTTACACAAAGTTCGCTCACTTTCACAACTTCAAGATACTTCTTATCTCGTTAAATTCGACGGCCACCTGTCGTCTTCATCAGGCTTTCGGGGTTTTCAGGATTTTTACTATATCACTAGCATTGTGGCATCTTGATGATTCGAATTTGAGCGGTTCCGAAGCCTCCGAGAGTATGTAGTAAAAAGTCCTGAAAAACTTGAAAGCCTGATGATGACGACAGGTGGCCATCAAAAATTAACAAGATAATTCAAGCAGCACCTTGAAATTGTAAAAGTGAGCGAAATTTGTGTACATTTGTAAATTGAAGCAGTTTTCGCAGTATGCTTTGCAAAGAAATTTTTCGTAAAGTATTCAATATTTCGTTACAATGATCCGATTTTCCTATTCCTAAATTGGGGTTAATTATTATAACACAGCAACTTCAAACTTTACAGTATTGGACGAAAAGGATTTGAGGTTCGGGAAGGCCACTAACTGGGGAGACCGGAAGAGAGGGGGGGGGGGGACTTAAAGAAAAACAACAACAACAATACAGAACCACGTACCTACAACTCCGATCGTCATATTTGTCATTGGAACGTGTTTGGGTTGAATAGGAATGCAAGGCGACTTGGGCCTCGGAATCTGTCCAATGGGAGACGTCTTGCCGTTTTCGTCGAGGCTTCCTTTTGATGAACCACAACCCATCAAGATCACACGACTTATTAAATAGTGTTACTACTGATTAACTACAAACGTTGATAAATCAGTTGCAACGCTTGTCATCATTGCCGACTTGTTTATGTTTGTACAGCACAATGGTCAATATTTAAGGCACGCTCAATCTTCGCCCAAAAGTAATAAATTATCGTCATTCGGCCGTGTGACGTCAGCAGTATCAAACTGTGGGAAACCTGCTGTGTTTTCGTTTACGGAGTGCACGTGAATCTATTAATGACAGTAAGTCAAGGCTTCAGAGGCTAATGTACAGTGTTGGTTAACAGGTCTTAAAATCCAGTAATGAAGAACGTAATTCAAGTCATATTTGAAAAGAGTGTGTGGTTTCATGGAATATCGGCCAGAACACACAGCCACATCCACATTTAAGCCTACCTCACATTTTCAGAGGCCACTTACAATTACTTGCCTAGGACTAATCTTCCACTTTTTTTACGAAACACGTACTGTGATCCCGAAGTCGGCATGGCCCAAGGAATTTCGGCAGGCACATCCATCGACGATGGGGATCCTCGTCAATTCATGTCTCCAACTCGCACCAACATACATTTTTGTTTCTGTGGTATGTCCCGAATGCTCGTTATGTCTTGGCAACTAGAATTCCTTGTAACCACGACTACGAAGCGCGAATAATGCTTGTTTTCGCGAATATTGACTGAACTACTAGACGAGACGTGAGGCACACCCCACCCACGGCAGGACAACAAGGCCACACAGTTCCGCCTGCACGCAACACGTGGCTTCGCTGCGTAGCATAAAATCGTTCACCGCTGAAGTTGAAGAGACAAACTAGAGTCCTATCAATACTTCACATCAAGTACATTCGCAGAGATTTTTTTTTTTACCTGCCGCCAATCAAACCCGTGCTAAAAATCAATTTTAAGAATAATAAAAAAACGAAATCAAAGCCATGGTTGCTATAATCAATCCAAGTTCGTGATTTTTGGTGAATAGTTGTAGTTTGAAAAATTGTTTGTTTACGTGCTGGAAATTTTTGTTTGTTTGTTATTTTTTCGTGTTTCTGATGTCTAAGGTAATACACACAAATACGTGACAAAGCTCTGAAGGTTTTAATTTAATAATTTTCTTGTTAAAACCCCCCACTACACACTACCAATGCTTCGTGTTGGGTACTGTGGTACGGTACTGAAGTTGTTGATTAATAAAAAAAAAAAAATTAAAAAAGATATGGCGTTTAGACTTTCTGTTGAATATTGGGGAGTATAATTCGAGAAACTCATGGATATTTATAGTTTAGCACGTTGAGATATTGGAGCTACTTTCGTACGTTAACCGTCACGTATCATCGTTTCCGGTTAATGACGACACAGTTTTTGCATTTACGCCATCGCGTGACCCTAGCTCGCCCTATTTTCGTCTGCTACTGAGGTTTTCTCATCACGCATGCGCCGCTGGGTCGCAGGAAGAAACAAGCGGAAGTGACGTCGTACTATATCTGCCCTAAATCTCGCGAAACGCTACGACGGTAATGTGCGCAGATTGAGAACTATGCGTGTCAGTTAGAGGGTAAGAAGGGATTTAATTTTAAGCGGGTGTACTGTACGAGCCTGTAAATGCAAGGGACGTATCCATGTTGTAACTAGCTTTTATTCCACCGTTTGTCAGACAGGGACATCTAGGTGACAAGCGTCAGATTTCGCTTTATGGATCCAGGCTAGTTGATTTAATATCACCAAATTCTGATTTTATCGAATTAATCCCCCCCCCCCCCCCGCAAGAGAAGGGCCATGGAGCCGGCAAGCAAAACACCCAAATTTCTTCTCTAGTCGACCTTGGTTTCAGAAACAACTGATGTTTTTCGCACATATCTATATATACATAATTACACAAGAGGACAGGGACCAGGCAACGGTGCACGGCCCACGGACCACAGCCTCATGGGTCTGGTTGGACGGATTGCATTGCGGGTGGGAAAGCTTTTCAGGACAGCATGCATCTTCGAGACCGCCTCGCACCTTATTTATTTCCGCCAGCATGAACATGCCTGGTAGAATATAATAGAAGTGATCATTAGACAGAGGGGATCATTAGCAGCAGGCAGGTGGGGGGGGGGGGTAAATTCCAGTGCGCTGATTGAGTGAGTGAAGCTTACGAAAATGAGTGTTTGCTAGCCTGTGTGCGCAACATTTGAAGCAACTTAATTCGGTCGAATATGGATACACACATGAGCTACCATACCTAACCAGTATTGCAACCGCACATTCAACACCACTATTTCATTAGAAAAAAAACCTACACAAATCACTCGTTTGGCAACTGGTTGCAAGGGGTTGCGACTGAAGTTTTACAAAATAAAGATCGTTGAGATTAATGCCCAAAAAACGCAGATGCGCAAAGAGCAGGAAGCAAGACATAAAACACAGAAACGACAATCTAATGTTTCACCACTGGTTTCAGCCGGGACCCCATGCGGCCAGTTGTCGAACAAGTGATCATTTTCACTTTTGAAGAAAAGGTACGTTAAAAGTCACGCCGTTTTGATTTTTACCTGTATGTGTGACAAATATCATTTGTGCCGAGATTCGTCCTAGCAAGTGTTAATTCGCAAGCAGTAGCGTTTAAACGACCTCTTATGCCAAGGCCAACAGCAGTAGAAATTGCGTGCCGTGCCTACCAGCTCCACGACAGTACACGTGCATGCCAAGAATTAATGCTTCTTAGCAAAAGTGAAAATAAGACACAAAGATTTTGCTTTGATACAGGCCTATTACAGGCAGAGATTGAAATATCAGACAGCCCTTTTGGAGGTTGCATGGCTGGTTCGATCTGTACTTCTAAGAATGACTTGTGTACCAAATTTCCTTCTTTTCCTCGATTGACAAGAATTTGCTGGTCAAGCATCAGGGAGGGGGGTACTTGGGGTATACCTGGTTCGATTTGTACTGCCAAGAATGACTTGTGCTCCAAATTTTATGCTTTTAGCTCGATTTGCAGGAATTTGTTGGCGAGCTTCAGAGAGAAGGCAGAGGGGAACACTGGGGGCCCGGGGGGGGGGGGGAATTCGTGGGAGTTCCATGGCTGATTTGATTTGTGCACAAAATTTCATGCTTTTAGCAAAATCCGCAAGAATTTGTTGGTCAAGCCTCAGAGGACGATGTGGGAGGGGCGCTGTGGGCCCATCCTGGTTCGATTTGTATCGCTAAGAATGACTTTTGTACCAAATTTCAAGCTTTTTTAATTTTCAA
>JAHWFP010054979.1:40688-54681 GCA_023313725.1 Lithobius niger | reverse complement strand
TAGTCGGTGGTGGGATTTGCTTGGTGAAAGAGCTTGGTGTTCGATATCGCAACTTGACATGGCCGGAAAGCTTGGTGAGAATCTTTAACAAGTTTTATTTTGGGGTAGATGTCAGATATTTTTTGTACAAATTGATGAAAACCATTTGTTTTTCTTAGCAATTATGAGATGGAAATACCAATCTAGTTTTCTGCTCCATTTCTATTTTTTGTTGGCTTTTGTTCCATTTGCAGGACAGCAATCACCCTTTTTCATATGATTAGTATTTCTTACTAGTACTGGAATATCTCCTTGCAAATGCACGGATTTATGTATTGTTATGAAACATTGCTCAAGGGGCTGCTTGTACAAATGAACCTACCTATACACAAACCAAAAACCTTTTTCTTAGTCTACATCTTGCAGCTGGCATTTGCTGATAGGCATTGTTGCATAATAACAGTGTTTAAAACAATGTAAAACACTCAATTTGGTCATTTAGACGTCTGTAACCCCTGAACCAGTTGACCAATTAGAAGAGGCCTTATGAAAAGGGCACATTTCCAGAGCAATACCTGTAAAATGAGCTAAGAACCAGCTTTATTCACCTCATGGAAGAATTTATTTCGTGATACAAAAAATGGCTTTAGTAGTTGCCAGTAGTAGTTAGTAATTAGGCAAATATCAACGTTGTTCACATTGTTTTTTTCAACAAGAAAAAGTTAAGCTGTGTCACTAACAGAGAATTTTATGTTAGGTAACCAAAGTCTCACGATCATACAAGTTTCAATCTTTTCTGTCTCATTGTTATTTATCCTCACGTACCTGAAAACCCCCAGATTACCTTAGCTGTAAAGACACAACGTGTCTAGTGGTCGTTATTCTCGTATATATTTTATCTGGATAGGTGTTATAGTTTATCATCTTGATGCGTGGCCCACTAGCGTGTGTCTTGATAACCGCTTCAATTGTTGCGAAACTAATGTATGAAACATAAATTATTAAAAAATATATTGTATGCCATGTCACAGAATATGGAGTCGTACTTCACGTGCACCTGTCCTGTTGCAAATACATATTTTGGTATCTTGCATAAATTGCTTGTCGTAATGTACTTTCAATTAGCTCCAATTGTTTTGTATTTTCTGTATGTGTTGTGTGCTGGCCTTAATTTTTTTTTTCTGTTTGGTAGGTAGTCATCATTCAGTTTGGAGGTTACGCATTTTCCACAAAAGAACTGACCTTAGATCAGTGGATGTGGTGCCTCTTTTTTGGTGTTGGGGTGCTGGTGTGGGGGCAAGTGGTCACATCAGTCCCCACCCGGCGCCTCCCCCAAAAGCTAAGTTGGGGAAGTGGAACTCCAGACGACTTGGCAGCCAATGTTGCAATGGCAGATGATGCCAATTACAATGATGCCAAGGATAATAAGCGTACAGGCCAGATCTTATGGATTCGTGGCCTGACGCGCCTGCAGACTCAAGTACGTGATTTGACTTTCTGCTTGCTTTTTCCATCCCCTTTCTTTGCTAGCTTTGTGAATATAAGCGCATCGATACAGACCAACAGTGTGCAGTGAATAATATTTTTGGCATGTCATGTGAGCACTAATAACTTAAATCGATTTAAAATTTTAATTGAATGAGCATGTTCCTTTCCCATTCCCACTATACACTGTATTTGTCTGTCTCGACGACGTTTATTTTGGTTGGGCCCAAGCATGCACTGAAACGTCTCGGAGCATGGATCTGACATTGGGGGTTATTGAGTTCTTGATAATAATTACATTTCTCGCAGAAGAAGCCTGTCAGATCCAACCCAAGTTGATTGTAGAAGATTGTGAGCTGAGTTTGGTGAAAGACGTGCACACTAGAATGAATGCATATCCACACTTGATCCTGCGTTGCCAGCTGCCATCTGTTTCTGCGTGTCAGTTTGCGGGAGTTTGGCTCTTGAGGAGTACAAAGCAGTTGTGAGCACTGTATCATTTAAAGTCTTAATAGTTATCGTGTAAGAATATGTATAATTAAGACGCGTTTAAGACATTAATGCATTTATTTATACTAATTTTTTTAATTGTGTTATCAGAGCAATTCATCATGTATCGTAAAGCTTACTTCAAATTCTGGATTTTTATTGACAGTAATATTGGCTCTTTAAGGTTTTCAGTAAAATAAAATGAAAAGATATTTTGCGTTGTTAGCATGGACATAGTATTAATCTACACGCATGCAGATGGAACAGAAGCAGGACAGTGTGAATGAAAAGTGCTCGTGCTGACACTAGACAAAGCTTAGTTGCATATTTGCAACAATATTTAAAATAGACATGTATGCGAGTGTGCATCATAGTAGTTAGTTGGTTAAAAGTTTTTTTTTTTTGGTATTTTTAACTAACTTAATGTTCATATACGACATTAGGGAACACTTCATTTCAGTGCAAATGAACAACACTTAAAAAATTGTTACTGCAATATCCTTATGTTACACTGAGTGATAATTAGACACAAAAGCGTGTACCGTAAATCGCCTTGTTGGGTATTTGCTTGAATATTATGCAAAATTAGGAGGGTGTTAACACGATTCCACCACTAAAATTGGATCTTAAAACTGTGGGAGGACGATAACAAGAACCATGGCTTAAGTGTTCCACTAGTTTAACTGAAAAATGAGATGGAGTTGGCATTCAAACAAATAATTATTGTAACCAACCTTGAAATGCAGTTGGAATTGTATTTGCCTTTAGTATTGGCGTAAATCACTTATTTAGTTGAAAAAAACGAACCATCCTACTTTGAATGTTCGAAAAATTCCAAAAGACAAACTCACGCTCAAATTCAAAAAGAAACAAATCCTACCGAATTTGCGAATTTTCGACGGGCTGCTTTTTTCCATATTTAGTCAAACAGCCTGTCGAAAATTCGCAAATTCGGTAGGATTTGTTTCTTTTTGAATTTGAGCGTGAGTTTGTCTTCTGGAATCACTTATTTAATGCTCAAACTTAAACTTTAAAGGGTTTTTTTTTGGGGGGGGGGGGGGGGGCAAAGGGCACAAAAATATTTTTGGGGGCCCGGGGGGGACCACACAAAAATGTGGCGCCGCCTCAAACAAGAATTCGGGGTGCTACTTTGGTTATTAGCCAACCTTCATTCCTTCAATCTTCTGTGTTGTTATGGTGACTAAACTGGCCTCTGATTGGGGCCTCCTGAGCAGTATGCGGCCCTAAGGTTTGTTTGCCCCCTTTTCCCCCTCAATTTATGGTCCTGGGTGAGGGACCGAGGCTGGGTGCTAGCAAATGTAGACATGGCCAATTCCAACTAGGCGATGTATGGTGGTAAACATTAAAAGGTGGAATTTGGTTTTTGAGCCGTTAAGTGCAGAGATTTGTGCAGATTCAGTTATTCAGCATGTAGATAAATCAGAAATTCTAAAAAAAAAATCAAAAATATTACTTTTTTACTTTCTTCAATATACTGACCTTTAAATCCTAGCTTAAATTAGTTTAATTTAATGCTCAGTGTCAATAATAAAGAAATAGGGTGCTAATCAGACTTCCCATCATTGTTTGTAGCCCAAAAATGTTCTGCATCACTTTTCATTTTGGGCACGAACCGTGTTGGTTGTGTTCTAAGTGCTCAGAAGATTTATGGTTGTTAGAGTCGTAAAGAACAAAATTCAAGACTTCAAACACGGGAATAGTTGTGTCAACACTGAAAGGCACCGGGTGATGGCCACCTTGTATAACGTAAATGTAGATCGTGTGATTTTCGTCTTCATCTCTGTGAGAGAGAGTTCTCTACCTTTCACGGAGGAAGTGCTTTCAGCAATTAAAAATACTTGCACTAAATCCACCGTAAGCATCAACGCAAGCGTGGTTATCACAAAAGCTCCCTGCAAGTCGATTTGAGCAAGAATTCATCTGAGCCCATCGGACTACCTACACACATAACGATCAGGTTGTTCATATAGACTTGACTAAAAGTGTTAACGGTTCTTTAGAAGTCTAATCTAACTTGTCTGATCCATTACGGATTTCAGAGTTAAACATTGTAGTGTCTACCTTACTGGGGAATACTGTATCGGCTGACTTTATTCTAAACTCTGCAAGATCCCTTATGGAAGTTTTTCGGGCTAGGATACGGATGATTATGAAGCTTCTTTATCTGTAAAAGATACATCAGCAGTAGCAGAAGCAGTAGCTCCGTTAGCCGAAAGATTTAAGATGGAGGACGGTGCTTTGTCGTCTGGCGGTGGCACGTCACAAGCCATGGATCTTTCGCCTGCATTCTCTTGTGGTGTGTAGAATTTTAAACACAGGCGAAATTGGGAGACAGGACTCTACTTTGATGTGGTTAGTGAACAGTCGACCCGAGGTGATGGAGAAAAGGTGCAAAATATCCCGTCCTCGGAAAATATGCTAAAAACTAGGGATCGACCGGATAGCAGTTTACCGGATCCGGATCGGTTCTGAATAATTTGACGCTAGTGTCGGATCGGTTCCGGATCTAGGTAATTCACAAAAAAATGATGGAATAAAATTGTTTATTTTCCCCCTTATAAGTTGCAGATGATGTTAATTTCTGTTTTGTTTAATTACTTTCTTGCATTAAGCACTTAGAAGTCTTACGCTATTAAGAGTACTGTACAACTGTACAAGTGCCTATAGGCTACAGCATTATATTGGTTTGGCAATGTTGCCAAATTCAGGAATTTTTTTTTAAACAATCAAACAAAGCACTCATTAGGCTAATCAGTCAGAAAAGATTTGTCTAAATTAAGGATTTTCTCATTGATTAACCTAGCCTGCTGCTTCATTTTGAAAAAGAATTTACAGAATTTTGCAACATTTGTGAAAACACTATAGGATATGCATTTATATTACATTAAAATGATTGAACTTTGGTTACATAAAAAAATTATTAATTTTAATTAGTGTATCCTGCAGACAACTGTTCAGCATGGAAATTTAAAAATAAAGTCGTACTAGCCTACAAGGAATTACTTACAATTTTATGTATTTGACATTACAAAAAAAAAACAGAAAAAATTACATACTGTTTATATATTGGGTATACAGTATATTGTTTTCTATAGGCTCCAGATTATATGTAACTAGCGGAGTCGCTCGCTTCGCTCGCTCATTCCGCGTCGTCTCGCTCCCCCCCCCCCCTTCCCCCCATTTAATTTGCCGTTCGGTCGGTAGATGGCATCGTATGTTCGCGCTGCTGGCCGTTGCGTTCCGGGCGCAGCTATCTCAGCGGGGCTTGGCTGCTACTCTTATAATTTGCCTTTCCATCGGTAGACGGCGGAGATGGCATCGTATGCAGCTGCTGCAGATGCAGATGGCTGCTGCCGACTTGCGGATCTTGTGTAATTATATATATAGATTATGAAACAAAGCATCAATTTTTTTTTTTACTTGTGTGCTTGCTTAATTTGATTGGATTTCTTCACTAACAGTATATTTTTTAAACATATATAAAATCATATCAAATTTATGTGTGAAAATATATTTGAATTTAATATTTATAATTTAATAGCACAAACATATCCAGTTTAATAAAAAAAAATTAATATATAAAAAAAGATAGGTACATAGGATTGTTGCTGCCAGGAGCTACTACTAATGCTTGGTGAAGCTAACATCCGTGAAGATCTTTGCTTTCCGGAAATATTCTTTTATCTATTTTATAAAAATATAAATAAAATATTTTTAAATTTATAATTTATTAACACAAAAGATTCAGTAAAATTAATTTAAAAGTTTCAATTAAGTTTAAACACAAATTAGTTACTTTTACAGGTTTTGAACTTCGGTTTAACGCTTTAGCACGTCAATTTGACACTTTTGTACTTGGATTTAACACCTTTCTACTTCGATTTAACATTAGTGTATTTCAAATTAACACTCTTGTCTCTCGATTTAACATACTTGCACTTGAATTTAACACTTTTGCACTTGGAATTAAAGCATTGAAATAACTAATTTCTTTTTATTCGCTGTAAAGAAAGTGAAATTATATAAAATACATATACTCTAGAGAAATGTTTACTAGTTGCCACTGAAATGTAATTTCGCTCCGACGCTCCCGAAACTCTACGAAATATCCTACGGCGCTTTAATATGACGATTAAGAGCAGGTTTACGGGAATGACGACTGCTTTGGAGATACAAGCTAGTTTATGCAACGTAGGCTTGTGCGAGAGGCTTTCACGCCACAGGACAAACGACTCGCAGTTGGGTTTTCTAACGACTTTACTGCGCATATTCATAACCAACCGCTATCTTCGTGCGCTCACAAGCAGACGCTACCGCTTACGATAACACTGGGAGGTGTGCGTCCAAGACATGCTGTGGCGGCTCGCGCACCCTCACACTTGTATGTGTACAAGGTTCTTCTCATTGTATGCTTCCACGTAATGTATTATCTGTCTACTTTATGCTCGTGTAAATATTGGTTTCCGGCCTCCTTTTTTTTAGGTTTTCCTACTCGGTTCTTCTTTCGAGAAAACGGTGTTTTTACTAATTTTGTAAATGTCTGCCACCTATACTACTGTAAAAACATAGTGCAGTGACATTAAAAAAATAGTAGTGATATTTTCGTATTATTTACTTTATTCCTAATGTTGTTATGTACGGTTCCTCCTTGTGTATTCTTTCGTCAGCTACAAGCTCAACAATGATTTTGATTCATTTTAAGTTTTTGAATAGCTGCCCCTTGCGACTCTTCGTCGGTCCGTGGCTTTCCTGGCAGGCTCATTGTTTAGTACTACTTGCTCTATAGCTGTCATACGTACGTCATATTGCTGTCAAGATTTCTAACATCCGTTTCGCCACCCCCACTTCTGGCCAAATTCCTTGTGAATCATCACTCACTCTCTGGCCTTGGCATAAACCTGGTTGTATCTCCAAAGCAATCGTCATTTCACTTTGGTTTTCGCTTCAACCGCCGCTCTTTTTGTAGAGTTTCGGGAGCGTCGGAACAAAATTACATTTCAGTGACAACTACTGTAGTAAACATTTCTCTAGAGTATATGTACTTTATATAATTTCACATTCTTTACAGCGATTAAAAAGAAATTAGTTATTTCAATGCTTTAATTCCAAGTACAAAAGTGTTAAATTCAAGTGCAAGTGTGTTAAATCAAAAGACATGAGTGTTAATTTGAATTCCACTAACGTTAAATTGAAGTACAAAAGTGTTAAATCCAAGTACAAAAGTGTTAAATCCAAGTACAAAAGTGTCAAATTGACGTGCAAAAGCGTTAAACCAAAGTTCCAAACCTGTATTTTTTCATTGCACTGTTCAATTCGAAGATGACTACTCATGGTGGTGCAAGTTGCTCCAAAAACGCTACTCAACAAAGACCAACAACGTTATAATAATAAAGTCTTGGCCTCCTTAAACAGTCGGCAATCAACTGTAACGTATTCTGTTCCAGTAATCATCGTTCTTCCTTGGATTTTAAGATTTATTTGGTGCAGATCACTCCCACAAACTTAACAGATTCATTAGCTAGGTGGCCACTCAAAACGTGTGAACCTCCTGCTTTTGTTTAGGCTAAACGTTAGGCCTATCGGTCACAGACTACAACGATGGTGATTATTGAACAACTTTAAAGTGCTTCTACTGTATTAAAAACATCAAAAAAAGATTTCGGAAGCAGTAAACGATGTTGTAATGGAAGAATAACCCGTGGATATCATTTCAAGGTCTCCTGGGTACTGCAAGTCGAATATTTTCGTAAGCGCATTTACGTAGTTGAACTTCGCAATGTCTTTGAATTATAAAAACGTAATACGGTGGTCCCAAGTAGCCTATATTTTTCTACAATAATTAACAGTATAATGCAATTCGTCTACAATTTTTTATGCTCGTAGACCGCTTATTGATTTGATTAAGGAAAAAAGAAAAAAAAATGAAGTAGATTTGTGTAGGATCCAATCGGCTCCGGTTAAAAAAATTACCGGATCCGCATCTGGCCAGATAACTGCATTATCTGGCGGTGGATCCGGATATATCCGGACTCAGTCGATCCCTACTAAAAACATGAAATGGTGAATCGACTGATGAAGAGTCGTAAAGAAAAAAAACAAACCCCTCAAACAGGGGTTTGGAACCAAACTTCACCAACCAACATTGCCCAGTGGATCTGTAAGGTGATACGGAGAGCATACGAAACAGCTCCGAATAAATTGGATCACCCACTAGAGGTGAGTATACCCCTCAGCCGTCGCCGTCAGGCTCCGCGCCGCATTTAGCTGAGTCAGCCGCCCAGCCGCCGAAAAAAATATGGCTAGAGCTGCAATTTTTGAAGTTTTAATCCATCAAAATGAAACGAAACAGATATGAAGTTAGGTGTAACTTGTCTCAAACGGTAAGCTGCTCTCGACTACCTTATTTTTCATAGGTTTTAAAACCATATTCGTTTGTTAGCAACTTATGCGTGCGTATATTTGTGTGGTCGTTAGCATGTGGTTGCTTTCGGTTTCAGGGTTCGATTAATACGTAATAGTCCGGATCATTACTTTAAAAAAAATGAGTGGTGATGTGGCTGATTTTTTATTTGAGGGTTCTTTGCAAATTTTTCCTTTTTTCATTTGTGATTTATATCTAAATCCATTGGGCCTATGTCCTTTCTCCCTTCCATTTCGTTATTTTCTTATGCAGTTATAATAATCAATTTACCACAGTTAGTGGAAGGATAACAGAAGGGCTTTGGGCCTCTAATACTGATCCTGTGGAGGAAAGATTTCAACACGTTTATGGTTTTGATGGTCTTTGCTTCATTTTGGTCGATTTAGCCGAAAGTTAACCGTCAGCCAGCCGAATTTATAGTCAGCTGGTGGTGGCTTTAAAATTTGTGGCTAGCCGAAATTTCTGTTAAGCCGGCTGAAATTGACAAAATAATGTTGCTGAGGGGTATAGAGGTGAGGGCTCATGACTTTAGAGCGTTAGCTTCGTTATAGGCTTTTGTGTCAGTCATTCCACTGAAGGAGGTGGTGTCAGGAAGAACAAAAATACTTTTGTGAGTGATAGTCTCTGTCTACGAAACGTAAAGGTGATGGGGGAACCCAGTTTTGAAAACCAATAGTGGCTGGAAGTTGCATTACAAGTCGATAGTGCAGCTTCACAAGTTGAGAGCTGAGGAGAACAAGTCAATTGAATATTTGACTTAAATGTTAGTACTGGTTATAGGTGTTAACATTAAAATAAGTGCAACTAAGAGGACGACTAGATGTTAGTTAATGGAAAAGGCTCGGGTTCAACTGATCCGCCTTCTTTTGGACAAAGTTCGCTAGAATTTAAAGGTTAGGATTTCGAGGAAAGTAAAAACGGTATTTGAAAGATAAAATGTTAGTTTCTTACCATCTGCAAAATACTAACCTTCAGTATGTGCTTAAATCACCTGATTTGCTATTTAAAATGCTCGACACAGATTTAAAACTCATCCTTTTAAATCTCAGTTGATTAGTTTAGCTAATCCTCCGCTAGGATCGCGCAAGGCGTCTCCTTTATAACACTGTTACAGTGTTTGGTAGATCACTTCACTTCGGGCATCCGTGCTCAACACATGGCTGCTCGGTTTGCTATTGTTCGAATAAAATACGCCAAAACAATATTGAGCAATATTGGGTTACCAACAATAGTGGGGAGCCTAAATGATTAGCACCCTTTTCCTGCAAAGAATCTGATTATTTTACTTTGAGTTATAGAAATATCGAGTAAACAAATGACGCTCAAACTCAAAAATGTCAATACTCATCACATCAGTATTGCGAATTTTCGATACGCATTATCCGAAAATAAATATTTTCAGTCCTCCTATCTTCGTCAGGCAGCAAGAAACCCTTTTCCTTTGTTATTGAACACTGAGCATTAAACTGAATGAATTTAAGCTGGGTAAGTATTTTAGGAAAAGTAAAAACTAATTATATTTTAAAAATTCTTTTCAATATATATTTGATAAATTGAAGGAGAACTTGGGCACAACCAAAGAGCTCGCAATGTCGATGAGAACAGTGTCGATGTCGAGAAGGACATTTTTGGCAGGTTTATCACAGTTTCTCACTATCTGCAAAATACTAACATTCAGTACGTACTGAAATCACCCGATTTTGCTATTTAATGCTCGACACAATGTAAAACTCTTTTGTCCATTTTACAGAAAGAAAAAAACTGATGACCTAAGATTTTCTAAGTCCTGCTTTTCTAGTTAGCTCCCCTCAGAACCAGAAGACAGAAATCTTCCCGTTTTATTAGATTTGATTTATGTCCTATACTGGTTTTGAGTGGTGCTAACTAGAAAAGTTGAACTTAGGAAATTTAAAAATTGCTTTGTCAGTTTTTTGTGGACGACCCTGTAAATTGTAATTGCCCTAGGATCGCTTGTTGCGCTTCCCATATATCTTTGGTACAGGCCTCGGCCTCAGGTCACTTTGAGAACCCTTGTTGTCAACACACAAGCTGCTTGTTTCACTATTTTTATTGGCAATTCACCCAAATGCCACCAAGGTGGCGGATTGTTAAACACAGCAAGCTTATCGCTTCAGGCAAGTTCCATTGTTGTGTTTGTTGGCGAGATGGGGAAATGAGCTTGCTAATGCTCATTACCCCAGATCTCCCCAACAAACACTTAGACAATATAAAGCTTTTCTCCTCCTCCCACATGATGAGAGGGAGCCACCATCACAACAACGAACAGAGAGAGCAGGAAATAACGGCGTTTATTTCAAAGTTGATGCAGCATGTAGTTTCAAGAATGTTTTAATGCAAACCCAAAGAGCCTGAAGAAAGCAGAAGCTAGTATGCAAAAACTACAATAAACCTGCCGAAAAATTTCCCCATCCTGTTAAGAACTATTTGGTTGTTCGTACGTTTTCCTTTAATTTGTGAAACCAAAGTAAAATGACCCTTCTGGCTTTCAAGTTATTTGATAAGCAATGTGCTGAAATAGTTAGTGGAAATTCTTTTAATAAATCATGTCAAATTTCTGTCTCTTGCGCCATGTCTCAAGGATGTAACATGAAAGAATATTGAAGTACAATGCAAAGCAAATATTGAAGTTTCCTCTACCAGCCTGAAATTGGTAAAGTACTATTAAATGCAAATAATTACTAAATAGAATTACAGGCCAACTTCGTCAAAATTATTGAAGTAATACAAAAATATTTCTGCAATTCAGAAATCTGTATATGCTAAAATATTTTCATAGTTAATTCTGTTTGGGGATCACCAAGATGGTCACTTCAATATTTATCAGATTCAACTCACAAGAATATCTGTTGCTTATCAGTAGAAATAGTATATCTTTTGTGTGTTGCTGTGTGTCCATTGGATCTTTATATTTTGTTTTTAACTTCACCACCACCCAAAAAACAAATGTACATTTTACACATTACCTCTATTCACACATAAAAAGCATGGATACACTGATACCACATGTGGCAGGGAGTTCGATACCAATATTGAATTTTTCTTTTTTTTGTTTGAAAATGAAAGCAAAGCAACCTTTGGCTTCGTCAGTTTTTTTTAAGGCTGAAGGGGCAGTGCCTGTACAAATTTTTCAGTAGTAAATATCTTGCTATTAGGGCTGGCAAAGTCAAAGAAATGTTTCTTGTGCCCAGAGACCTTAAAAAAGGGATGAAGGATGTCGGAAACATCTGTTCAATTTTGTTATACCTAAACTATCTTTTTTAGGACTTAACGTTAGTTTAGTTTTTTAATAACTTAAGCAATCAACTCAAAGCTAACATCATTTGAAAGCTCTTGAGAAGACAACTAACGTAGTAATTAGAACGTAAAAATCTGTTATTTTTTTGCAAGATTATTAAAAATATTTTCAATACTACCAACTGATAGCGATACTATCCGGTACAATGGTATTAGTGCTGCGCTAATAAAAGGACACAACTTGTTAACATTTCGGTATATTACTTGCTGTATTTCATGATGTGCCATAAAACATTTAAATATGGCCACTGTTCCAAGAATATTTCCCCTTCACTTGTAAACCTGTTGCAAACCTAAGAAGTGGCCCTTTTCCACACACATTTTGGAGTTTTAATTAAAGCAATAATAATGCTCTGCATGACAATTATTTTTGTTACACTTTTCTTTATTTTAATCCTTAGTATCAGTATCAATCTTACGTATATCAATTACAGTATCAATATCAATCTTGCATAAAACCCAATTGCTGCAGCCATTTATGCCTAACTCTATTTTAGCGTCCACTTCAAATAGTGGGCTTCAGGTTTATAATGCATTCATTTCTGTGATGAAAACTGGCTTTTGTCCTCCTGACTTGTAACAGGTCATTTGTGCTTAAAATTGGAAAGAAAATATTCAGCTCACCGTGATTATGATATCTAAAGACAAGTAATTTCATGAAATTAATTAAGCTACATCCGTGACAATTTCTGCGGCCAATCTGACCAAATTTTGTGAACATTTTTTTGCAATTCTGCAGCGTTGTGCTACAAGAAAACACCCCTCACCATTTTGCACAACACAAGCTTGATTAAAACTTTAAAGAAAAATGTTGAAACTTGATTACAAAAGTAGCAGAGCAAAGTACGGTAACTACCAGTAGCCACAGTAAAAGTTCTGCAGTTTTAACCCTTTACTTCACGGACATTTACGAGAACTTTTATCCCCATTTCCTCGTGAAAATTACCAGTTTCTCCAGAATTGTGCATCACAGTTGAAAATTAAGCTGTAACTTTCAATTGTTCGCAAGTTTTTATTTTTAATTCTAAAACATCCAGGCAGCTTCATACCATGACTTAAAAAATGTAATAAACTGCTTAATAATTACGTCTCAGTAATTTGAAGTACGAGATGCACGAAACGCGTAAAAATGCGTATGTGTGTGAATCCTGTAGAAGCGTAGAAAAGCGTATATGTGAAGGAAAGGGCTAAACAGCCATCATCCTGGCTTTTGTCGATTTGTTAGCACTAGAACCTTTTAAGAAAGTGGTGTTAAACATCAAACAAAATTTCTTAATTTTCATAGCAATATGTTGTTTTTCATAGGATATAAAGGTTATGTTTCAAGAACGCCTAAGAAATTGTTTATAGAGTCAATTTAAAGCAGCTGTGAAATATGAAAAAAAACTTGTGATCATGGGTCTTTAGTAATATTACTGCAAGGGAGTAACTGCTAAGGGACGAAGGATGAATGTCTTGACTGGATAATCACAAAGAAGTAAAAGAACTTACACGCTATGACAGTATGATGGAATATCATCTAAAAAAAATCGTATAATGGAAAATCCTCTTAACGTGCCTGCTTTGTTTGCACTATTGCGCTTGCTGTGGCTGTACACACCACCCAAAACAAAAACTGTTATGAGAGAAGCCGCCAAATTTCCTAAAAGGGTCAGCCTTTGAAGTTAGTGATATCATTTACCGACAAATAGTTCAAAAGTTAAAGAAAAACTAGAACATTGCTACTTGTAGCCATCTTCAAGTTTTTAATTAAAAGTCCAAAGTATTATGCGGTGTGATTAACTTGGCTAATAGGATCAACCTGCAAATTCACGTGGTATGGTTTATTATATGTCCATGCTTCACACCCCATTTTTTGCTCACACTGGCTAACTAACACAGATTTTCGTGTGCTTCCTCACTCAATCAGCAACCCCCTTCAGTTGCTCTTCCCATAATTAAAGGACAATTACATCCATTTTGACATGCATGTTTGACTTTTGGATTACTTACACAATAACTAAACGCAAGAATTGCGGTAAGAATATGTTACTTATGTCCGATATAACAATTTAATTGCTGCATCACCAAAACACGACACGGAGATCGCCATTGTTTTGCTGGAACGCTCAGAAATTAATGCCGACAGATGTCACTTTTCGATTTCGACTCGCAGCCGATTGAGATAGCTGTATTGACTGTGAAGAGCTCAAGCATCTGACGGCCTTAGTTGGCTGGCAGTGTAGTGGCCAGCTAAGGCCGTCAGACGCTTGAGCTCCTCACAGTCAATACAGCTATCTCAAT